>JAQFXM010000387.1:0-53019 GCA_034693345.1 Entomobrya multifasciata
GTTTTAGGTACTTGCATATGTATGCATGGGTATCAGAAAAAGAACACATACCCATTTTCGGATACCCATTCATGCATTTGCAAGTACCCAAAACAATTCGCTTCACCACTATTCTTATCCGACCAGGCGTAGTAATTTTTCGAAGATTATTGTCGACTTCTCCTAAATTTCTCTCATTTATCAAATAATCTCTTATCTATTAACTTTCAATTTCTTATTCTGCTATTTGCGCAAATAACTTAAATTCATTTTATTCTTTCAAAAACTTCTACACTTTCAAATATTTCTTTCACAATTCCTCAATTTCTATCCAATTTCTCATACTGATTCAAAAATAACTCTCTTCCAAAGACAAATATTCTTCTTAAAAATTCAAATTATCCCAATTTATCAATGAAAACCTTTTCTTTTTGACAATTGAAAATTCCTAAATTTCCTGTTAAGACGTTTACTTTCACGTTCAATTAATTTTAACGAATAAATTTGATAATAAAATATTTCTAAATGTCCAAATAAAATAATTTTAATTCCCTGAAAAATTTATAACTTCTAATTATTCATATACCACTTTCAAAAAAACAATTTAGAAAACTCTTATAAAAGTTTTGATAATTTCTTCCATTGAATTTACTTACATTGACAGTAACATATTTCAAAAACCTCTCGAATCTCAAAAACCTTTGAAAAAGTAATCTACTTCCTTAGTAACGTATGACATGACAACCAAAATGAAAACGAAAGTACCAGCTACGCATCTCCGCTTCAACTCAGCGGACTCTGAGTTGAAGCGGAGACTCTCAACTTATTTTTCTTTACTCAAATCATTATTATGAACCATTCAGGTGATCAATCTTTCAAGCTCAACTGTTAATGACAATAATCCATGAAACAGCCAGAAAAATTCCTTTAACAAAACCGTTCGTGCCATTCCTCGTTCAAAATGGACTCATAAATAACATCAAAACTTGATAGCCTTTAATCCGGAAGAAAATAATATCCGTGTTTACGGTGAACTCTTGTCCTTGAAAGAACCTTTTGAGAACTTTTAAATGCAGAAATCTTTCACCATAATTATTTGACTTAACCATTTGGTTGCTGAGGGTCGTTCCGTGTACATTGACATAGAAAATATCTCTTTCATGTTATTTCGTCATATTTAACTAAACCATTTTGTCTTGAAGACACTTTCGTAAATTTCTTCTTGCAAAAACAATCTTGCATGTAACTTTCTTAAACACAACTTCAAATCAAAAGACCTACTTTATAAATCCAAAATTTTGAAAAAATATTCATTTTAAACTTTAATTTCAATATGCACTTACTTAAAAACTTCAAATCTACTTGTTTCTTCCTCGAAATACTATACATGCCAAATAAATCATACTAATCAAGAGACCAAACCTTTCTCAATATCAAAAAATTTCCGAGACTTATATTCCATTTCGATGAATGGTAACAACAAAAAAAATTCTACTGTCTCTATTAACATGGTCTCTTTCCCACATATGCTTATGCAATAATATTCAACAACAAAGTATACTTTAAATTATCATGCGAAAACTTCTTAATATGTCTTCAAATAAATGTAAACTTTCTGAAATATGAGAATCACGCTTCATCTTTCCATTGCTTGCTAATTGCTTGGCTTGCTAATTGCTAATTGCTAATTGCTAATTGCTAATTGCTAACCAGGCTTGCTAATTGTTTTCACTTCAAGTTTCTTGTAAGAAACCTCTTGCTTTTCTGCTATAAGATCATCATCAGATCTATCTCTTAAAATTTCAATTTGATGACCGGAATATCCATGAAAATTACAACGACTGTCGGATAGGCTATTGTTACACTTGGTAGCATAAACTGATTTCATTTCCAAAGCTAGCTTCAAAATTTTCCGAATACTCTTTCTAAACGATTTCGAACGAGGAACATCAATTTTTAACAATTCTATCCATTTTTCATAATAAGTTACTAATGCTTTACCTGAATACTCAATAGCTCTATGCTCTTTTTCAATACAGTAATAGTTTTCACGTGCATTCTTAAATATCGTTCCTAAAGCTTGAACCCATACGTACTCTGCTAATAAATCATTGTGCTGCCACCACTTTGGAATTTTCTGTCTTACTTGTCTCATAATCCTCAAGAACTTCAAAAAGTAAAATTGCGACAACTTATTAGGTCCAAACCAGCACTTGATTTTCAGTATGAATTCTCGTTGAATATGAATATTCTGTAATTTGCCACTTTGATTTTTGGAAAACCAATCCATATGTATGCTCTTATTTGACAAATTTATAAAGTTTTTATGATGTTAAACCTCTATGAAAAATAATTTATGGTAAAAACAGTGCTACGTTTCTGAACGAAAATTTTCAACTTGTAAGTTAATATTGTATCTGCTTCCAAAATTAGATGTTATGCTGTTATATTATGCTCTGTTATTTATTTCCGACATCTAGACTCTTGACCTCGACGAGATCAACTAATCTTCAATTTTTGTCAATGCTGATTTTCAAAATAACCAAAACGTTTCTACAAGCAAAACTTTCTTCTAGCAACCTCAAAACGCACTTTAGCTTTTATATTAAAATGTGAACAAATCTCTCATTCAATTTGTAAATTGAAATTCAATTTTAAAGAACTAAGTCTCAGTAATTTTCTATGCAATTGAGACTGTCCTCCATACTAATTTTCAATCCTTTCGTACTTAATAATTAATTAAATGATTACTGTGTATCCTATTTTTTCAAATTATCTTCTAAAATCTTATCTCAAATTCAAAATTTCCAATCTCCTATGCTTCCAAAAATGTACTATGCAAATTCATCGTTTTTTTTATAAGCCCCGACGGACTTGTGCTTATGATTAATGTTGGTAAATAATCAATTTCAATATTGTTAACTCACAACTATTCGTCAAAACGATTCTAAACTCCAAATTAATTTGCTAAATTTTATGATTTGATGTTAATTTCAAGTGTATTATTCTTTTCAGTTAGTATATGAACCACTGTTCGATGTTTATTTAATTAGCTGTTAGATCTTGTAAGACCAAAAAAGTAAACGGGCTCAACTATTCACTGTGCACGCACTTCTCATATATATGCAAGATGCTGAAAATTTTAAATTTGTTACAAATTTGTATTTTATTTTATGTAATTTTTCTATTTGTTTTCAATTTTAAAATTTTACTAATTTTCAATGTCCATTATGCCATTCAATGAAGATGAGACTACTGTGCAAGTATGAAAAAATGAAACCTCTACGATGTTTGAATGGTTACTTTTTAAATTACTAATTATTTGAGATGTTAATCCACTGAGAATACACTATAGCAAATTTATTATCAAATAGCTATTTCTCTTTTACTGTTTATAAACTCGTTGTGTAAACTTATCAATAAAAATGCCGTACTCGCAACTTCTAATCATTTTGTAGGAATCTTGAAAGATTCAAAAACTATTGTTTTTGCACACCCTTGTGCTCATATCAGAATATTCCTAGTATTCTATCTTATACTCAATTGCCATTTATTAATATTTTTCTCATATCACCCATTTCATATTAGATTTAAAAATTTGAAAATTTTATTATTTGTGTACGTAACTTTTCATTTTAAGACAACTTTACTCTGAACTTACTGTTCTCATATCATTTTCCTGTTCAAATTTTGAAATGACTTTAATGTCCTAATGTTTATGCTGTTATACTTATTTCAAGTTCATTCTAATAGATATGTAGTATTCTCACTCCTCGATAACTTTGTAAAGTGATTGTATTCCTGGATATATTATATGCTCATGTTCTCTTGTTTTCTACCTACGTCCATTTATTCGACTCAACTGTCATCGCTATGCCATATTGTTACTCATCATGTACTATATGAATATCTGATCGGCTCATTTGCTCTTGATTTCCACCTTTTTTTCTATTTCTTCAACTCTACTTACAGCGCTGTGCAATATTCTCACTCATCATGTACTCTCACATATACTATCATAAACTCATAGCATCATTTCTGAGAATTTCGAAAATTCGACATTTTTCTGTGTTTTTATGCTTTAATCCTCATTTCTAGTTCAACTGTAGCGTATCGATCTGTTTCTGTACTAATTGTCAATTTCTAGCTAAACTCGGAATACGCGTACATCTGGCTTTGCTAGTGTACCTTCAGCCACACAAACCACTTTTATGTATAGATTTTCCAAAAAATTACAAAATCAGGTGATTTTTATTTTTGTTTCTAAAGTTTCATTATGAAATTACATGAAGAATTGTATTTTTATTGGTATTTGAATTTTTATTTTAGGTATGCAAGGATGAAATGAAAATCTTAGATGTAAGTCAAATGAGTGTTGCAAAATTTACTCTTACTTTTTGTTGGATCTACGGTTACGTAAACAGTGGTTAATGAAGAAACAGCTAACTGTTTAATTGATGAGATAATTCCTTGTTGTTGTATTATTCTTTCAGGTCCACAGCAGAGGAGAACGTGAAGTGGATGGAAGCGATCAGAGCAGCAAATTTAAGGCCACTGGAAAACTGCTACTTTGAAATCGATGTTTTTAAGGTGCAACTGGACACGGACGATCCAGAAAATTGTAAGGACACTAGGACAGCATTTTGCAGTAATGGATAAGGTGCCACTATCGTTGAAAAGGTGATTGGCCTTGATTCAACGCTCAGGAGGAGGGCGGTGGACCCTTGAAAAAGTCCCGTGTTCGAGCTTGTACTACAAAAAATTAGGGTAAATTCAACAGAAAATTAGTGACAATATTTTTTTTAAATGCTTCCCTATAATTCAAAACACTAAAACTGTAATTATAATTTAAAACTGAAAAATATAATTAATGATATATATTTTTTTTAGGTACACTCCCTGAACGGACACTGGATTTAATCAGGTAAAATGCTTTTTAAACAGTAAAAAAGTCACCATAAAATATATTAATCCTTCACAATTAATTTTTAAAACTGATTAAAATATATTTTACACTAAAATATTCCGTTTTTTTTAACCAACCTTTTTTTTAGGATCTGAAACTGCAAAAAAAAAATACTGGAACGAGCTCCGGAAAAGGAAGATGAAGATCCTGCCAAGATCGCCACGTGTAAGGAAAGATGTTCGTTCCCTTCGTCCTTCCTTCCCAAGCCCCCCAGTACTCCCCAGAATATGCAATGCCAAGGTGATATATGACTAGGTGAGATATGGCAATGACTCAACAATACAACCTTCTTGTTCGGTGCCAAAGTATAATCTGTTCTTTTATTCCTATTGCTTTCTTACAGAAGCCTACATATTTCAGTAGTAACCCGCACTTCATACTTCATAAGGACAAATGCTTCGCGCTAACGGGAGAACAAAGCCTATAAAGCTATGGGCAATACGACATTGCTACATAACCTAGTTTTTCAATAGTCTCTTTAGTTGAATAGTAGTGTGTCCTGTGTGTATTTATATGCCTTAGGAAAAAAGGAAACTCATCTATAATCTGATGTTATTATAGGAGAAAACATATGCACCATGGATCTATCTCTATTCTACAGACATTGATGAATACGATGTGCTTGTGCTGCTGGTGTAAACAGTGGAAGGCTGTGAAACATAATAATAATGGGTACACTAGTTACCCTTCGGTTTAACAACTACATGCTTATGCTATTAGGCTTGTTTTGAAACAACACATAGAGCATTCTCTTCCGAAGCCTTCCGAGAAATATAATACTACCACGTTACGTACCGGATAATAAGAAAAAAAGTACATAATATCTTGATTTTCTTTGAATATATGGCTATTAAATATACGTAAAAAAGGATGAAAAGAAATGTGTATGAATAGACACACAGTTACACAGCTTATGTACATATTTTATAATAGATTGTTCATAGATAACTATACTGACTTTTGTAGAGTTTTCTTTTCCTTTACAAAGAAAGCAAAGGTTTGAATTTGAGTATTTTCTTATAATATCATATTTGACGTGATGTAACGAACAGGATATATAGGTTTTCATATAGATATTTTTGCTACATGTATATTATACTATGAATCCTGAATCCTGACTGAAAATAGAGAAATAGAGCTTCCTTCTCTATTTTTCGTTTTTCTCTCTCTCTAGATGCGATTTCTATTTCCCCGTTGTTACAGTTCCGTTTTATGACTATGTGTGCGATTTAAGGTTTGGAAATGATGTTTCAGGCACATGGGATTATTTTGAACGTACTATGATATTATGGTGGTAGTATTCATTTTCCGTTACTTGTACCATTTACTTCGTGCTTATAACCTAATATTACTACCGTTGAGCTGGGCTCACAAAAGCTGTAAGCTTTTTGCTACTACAGCCCCTGTTTCTTCTGTTTTTTCTAAAACGGTTGTGTTTCTTTTGTACTGCTATGTTGTGTTGTAAGCACTTACCACTCTTTTCTCACTTTTTTTGTTAGCAAAAAACTTATCCCACATTTTGGCTATCGTCACTCCACCGCCACCCCGCTGTAGACAACTCCACCGAGAAAACATTTCACATTTTATGTTTTTCAAGTATTTGAACTCCCTTTGTATTCATATTGTAATAACCTATTGATCAGCTCTTCTCTAACTAGAATGTATACATTGTATATTATATAGAGAGAGTGACTGTGTGCTAGTGATGTTCGAGTTGTGTACTTTAAAACACCTTTTAAGACGATTTTACAAGTTTTTGTGGATGAAATGTTTTATTTCGTACTACCTCAGTGCATAATGATGATCATGATGTGTATATGTGCATAGATGGTTTATTTCGGCATGCTATTTTCATGCAAACTTTTTTTCCTTGAGCCTTCTTTATTTCGTTCACTCTCTTCCAACTAGTTTCAACATACCGTGTGCTGCTCTTATAGGTTAACGAAATGGGAAAGTTGAGAGTGTGAGTGAGGGATGAATCGCCTTTGGTATGGAAAAAAATATAGGTGGGTACATTCATATAAATACACATACATACATGTACGTACTATGATGATGGCATAATAGTTGTAGACGAAAAAAGGAGCTGCTGAATCGGTATGGTCTCGCTAAGCCGACCAGCATTCGACCACTGTTCGGGAACCCTCCCAAGCTCCCGATTCTGTCTTTTTAAACTTCATAAAGCACATAAATGTGTTCGCATAAATAGGTGTAAAAGAACGTTCTTTTATGTATGTTTAAACGTGTCTGCCACACATAAATGCATGCAAAAAGTGTTCCTTATCACGTTCTGTCGAAGACTAAGCGTGTAAATACCGTAATATCTTGAGAGAATTTTTAAGCTTTTACGTCTAAAATATGTGCATGTCTACCTACACACTCCACACACAACATCTATAAAACATGAAACTGAACACGTAGTAGATGGAATTGGAATAATGGAAAAAAATAGTTACAGGATTGACTATACATTTATTCTCCATCTCGTCGACTGTTTATAAATTTGCTCTGTGTAATATGCAACATGAAACTCCTTTTCCTTTTTTCTACCTATTTTTATTCTCAGAATAATAGTGGAACGTAACGTATTGTAAAAATACGAGAAAAAATGTATGCTTAAAGCTTGGGAATAATAATAATACATTGATAAAGCAAGCAAAAATAGCAAATGAAATTAAAATACCGATAGCAAAAGAATCTTTCTTTCCGCATTACATAATGCTCGCAAATAGAAACCAGTCATTGTTCATAAATAAACTTCTGTCCTCAAGCAATTATTGGCTATCAAAAACAGAGTAGTAGACGACAATTCTGTTCACCAAACCAAACCTATATATAATTCGAGACACGCATTTGTGTATTTTTTCTCCGTCCACACAGAGTCCACGTAGTATGCACACATTTTTTCGCCGCAGTAGGTAGACATTCATGATGACATGGCATAGTAGTCTGGTGGATAGCAGCAGCAGAACAATTGAATTGAATACGACTTCACCAACGCTCCAGTCTCTGAAGAGTATTATATTCCATAGAATTCCTGTCTCCTCTCGCTATTCTTCGCTCGTTTATTATTATTATCTAGCTGCTTTTACTGGTTTCGTTACCAGAAAATATATGCAAGATGAGTTGTTGTTTGGATGGAATACGTTATAGTACAACTATTAAGGCAAAACTATCAGCGTTGCTTATCATCACATAGATTCATACAGCCACTTCCCTTTTCCTCTTTTTTGTGTGCCTTATTATTTTTCATACAACATACATACATTCATACTTGACTAATAGTGCACACAACTCTCTCGTGTCAGAGTAAGAAGTAAATCCACCTTTTAGTGGGTGCCATTATACTGATGCCGAAATATGTAGCTTGCGAAACGTTCCACAATGGATTCTTTTTCTATACCTTGCTGGCTAGTGTTTTTTATTTGGCGAAGGAAGGTTTCTATTTCTATAAGTTCGCCTTCTTCACTCGCTCACACAAAACAGAAGCAGAGCAAGCACTCTGATCTATCGTCTCTCTCTCACTATGTGAATGTGGATCTGTCCGTCTGTACGTTACAATTTGCACACTGCAAACAATTCGTGGTTGTACAATGTAGTGGAAGAGCATGAACCATTTTCATTATTGTATGGTCTCCTTTTTCTTTCTTTGTAGTAGAGTCAGTATCAGGAAAAGTATTTTGCATGTGTTCTCTCCTGGAAAGAAATATAGTATTCGAAATAGTGGGAGTCCTCCTGCTATTATGAACCGCGGCTTCCACCGCCGCCACCACCACCAGCATGCTCACCACCACCACACACGTACTCAGCAGAACAACGAAGAAGAGAGCTACAAATCCGGCTACTAAAGAAAAAGAACAGAGAACAAGGCAGAGTCGAGTTGTAATGGTTTAGTGTAGAGTTGTAGTGGAGCGAGTTAAATGAGTAAGAAGAGGAAACGCTTGCTTTCTCTAGGAGATATGTAGGATGTATGCAGGAACATTGTGTGAGCTCAATGGTAAAAGGGAGTCATTCTTATATTCCTATTACATATGTTATGTACATGAAAACCTGGCCTTGTTGTTTGCTCACTATTACTACTACTTACTACAGAGTAATATGTAGTACTACTACTACCACCACCGCCACTTATTTCTCTCTCTCTCTCTTGCTAGTTGCTCGCTAGCTTTAACATTATGCTGTCTGTTGAGATGAACTAGAAGAAGTAGAGTATGTAGAAGGGGAGGGGGCATATAAGAGAAGTTAAGTCGGTCGTCGGTTGTTTCTTCTTTCTCATGTAGCTCTATATTCTGGCTGGCTCGTCCTCGGGTTGCTCGTCAGTTGTGTCGGTCCGTCGTCAGTTTTAGCTCAAGTCCCGCACCCGTGCTACATATAGTACTAGGTATTCTTGTGAAAGGCAAAACTGTGAGTAGAGTTGTGTGTGAGCCAGGCCAAGCGAGAACTTGTACAACTACACTTACTATCGTCTCCGTGTAAGAGCAAAGTCTCTAACATCATCTCTCTCTCTCTCTTCTCTTTCATTTATTTCCATATCTTATGAATGTGTGTGTATTTCTCATGCTGGGTTCCTCTCTCACTTGACTATAGAATTTCCGTGGCGAGACTCTTGTTTCACTTCTATTACTAAACAACTACTGCTGTTATGTTATATACCCAGCATAGTAGTATATACCCAGTCACCTCATCTCTTTTTCCTTTTTAACTCCCTTCTACATGATAATAATAATGTGTTCTGTGTCTGCGGGTATATATAATATACACCATACAATGATCCTATGCTGATGCCGTGGGCTCTTGTATGTACATCCGTTTGATTTCAAGTAGAAAATTTACTACTATCCAACAGCACAACTATCTATCTGTTTTTATCCTTTCTCCAGTGCTCCTCGCCTTCGTATGTGTGTCTGTTCCGTTGTGTGCTAAGTGGTAAGGGCTCTATTCTATCTACTAGGTATAGTATAACTTTTGAAGAAACACACCAGAGGCAGCATCCTCTCACTCATTTCAGTAAGTAATGCTTTCTTCTATATATAAAAGAAAATCTTTTTGATCTTGAAGGAATCTTCTTTGCTGGAGAAGAGAGATAGATAAAATATATAGGGAGAAAGTGTAGGAAACCCTGTTCTGGTGCTGCTGTGTCAGGTGTGGTTTTTATCCATTCGATGTGGACAAATTGCTCTTGAAATTATTATTACATTTACTTCACTGTGATGGTGGCTGTCATCATTGAAGAAAACCTTCTTCTGGAAAAAGGAATTAGACAGTGCATTAGCACAATGAGAAGAGGATTTGATCAAATAACAAATAAACAGGCCTGATTATCGTCAAATGTTTATACAAGAAGGGAAGGCTCCAAAGTAGCAGAACAAGCAGAGAGAAAAGAGTTCGTTTGTTGTGTGTGTGTGTGTGCTGCGTGCGTGTGTATTTTAACATTGCATGGAAAAATATATTATTATTCTTGTTTAGCCTGTGGTTTCAATCAAAATAATACCCAAGAATTTCTCCAGGAAAAATAATAAATCATATAGTGTTCACCCTAATATTCCAGTTTTGCATGATGGGAAAATTTGTGAATCTAAAAGTTTGGGATAATCTTGGAACAATGGTTCTAAAATGTTGGTGTTGACACATGAAAGATTCCGTTAAAATTACTACGCCAGGGACAAAGTATATAATAAATGGACACGGTGTGTAGGAGTTTCCTTGCTTATATTGAAACAACGTTAACGTCTTTCCGATTTCGATGGCCACCACCACCATCCTCCTCCAATGTACTTAAGGCAAATAGTTAATAAAAATTATATTCTAAGTGAAAAATTTCTTCAGTTGACCAAATCTTTCAGCATGATGACTCCACAGAGCTAATGAACGTATTTAAATTACTTTGGTGGCTTGGTGGTCTCATCAGTAATCGTCTGGTCTGGTGCAACCATTATCAATGGAAGTCAAATCTTCTACTCCCCAGCTACTTCCACAATTATTGACATGCTTTATGAGTGCAAGCAGAAGCAGAGCTATGCATCTAGAATGGTTTTTGGACACGGTTATTTAGCAGCAATTACAGGTTCTGGGCGTGTGTTCCGGAGAAAGTGCTGTTCAGAGAATTCACTTGCTGCTCACAATGAAATAAATAATTTTTCAAACATAAAATAACACCGTATATTTCTGTGTGGAGATTGTGACTGTTGGAAGTGTGCTGTTTTATGTGCGCTAATATATCACACAGTAAGGCTTTTTAAAAATATCCCCACCAAACGAAAATATTCACGAGAACGATATTGTATTTGGTTTTTCATGTGCAATAATTAATTAAAAGGTTGTTTTTAGTTTTTGTGTTTGAAAAGTGAAGAGGAATGAAAAGTACATAAAAAATGGCGCTGGGCGCTGTACTTAGAATTTTGACAACAGCCAAATTTTGCAATGTTGCTTCCGTTGATCGTTGATGTGGGTTTTGGTAGATTTCCGGACGTAATACTAACTCTCTGTGTGGATATGACTATCTCAAATGGAGTCATTTAACCGTTTATCTGATGTTTGACATCACTGTGTTGGTACTGTTGCACCAATATTATTTGGTACTAGAAAAAATAACCTCTGCAAACCAACATTTAACCAAACGGCCTTATATATAAATTATATGTTATGAATAGTTTCTACTATCAATTTTTAGTCAAAGTTTACTTGTAGTGAATTTGTGTATTTTACGATGACGCTAAATATAGCCACTACAGTTTTCCATGTACAAAGGATTTTGCGTTACCCTCTATACTTTCACTTCTACTAGAATGATTTTCTCTATCTATCTATCTCTAACAAATAATTTTACATGATAGATATTTTTACGCTAATGAATATTTTAACCAATTTTACACTACTACCACCATCATGTGTGCATGTGTGTTTTTCTCGGTGTGTGTGTCTGTGTGCATTTTGTGATCTGTTATTGTTAAAAACTCTCAGTCACTCAATAATGTTCATGTCATAAAAAACCCAGAGCCGTGAAACAAATATATTGGTTTAATTTATCAATATCCGGTGAAAATTTATACTTCAAATATCACCCTTAAAATTTGCAAAGTTGTCTGCTAAACGTGCATTCACTTTTATGACAATATATTATTAATTAAAAACCAAGCTCGAAGCAAGCTACTCTTTTTTATCATCCCGCTTTCTAATTAATTACTTCAACCGCTACATAATCACCACCTCCACTGTTGCCTCTCTGTTATTTGTTGGGCCGCTGCTCTGCTACTTTCTATAAATTCTTATTGTACTCCTTCTTCTACTTTGTCTTCCTACTCAACTGATTTCTACTTTTAGTCCAGCTATTTTTATTACCAAAAAATCTCTTCTTCTTTCAGTCCATTCGACATCAAATATATATCTTTAAAAAGATCCCTCTCGCTCATTATTATTGCTAATTAATCCTCATCATCGTCATCTTCATCATATTTCCATCGGCAATTTCTTTTTCGGAAATTTCCTCCATAAAGTAATTCATGAATATTTTAACCACATTGTACAGGAAGAGAGGTCTTTGTCGGCAAAGTAATCTGTATTGGTTTCAACAACGTTGTGGTGCTTTTGGTGGTGGAACAACGGAGTGTGCAGTGCATCGTGTCGGTTGGCTCTAATAATTCAAGCATTGAACCTACAAAAACGGAAGAATTTTAATGCTGCAGCTGAAGAAGAAAAAGGAAAATATAAGCCTTCGACTACCTGCCTATCTACTACAACCACTACCATAGTACCTATCTTACACAATCTTATATACCCATCAAACCAAATGGAGTATATGATATGGTGATCTAACATAGAGGATTCAGAAAATGTAATAAAAGTTGACAGCATGCTCATCCTCAGCATCATCATCATCCAGCGAAACTTTGCATGACAAATTGCATAACCAACTTACTACAATAAGTATATTTATTCAACACCAAAAAAACGAGCTGCAGCAGTTGGAAGCTGCTTTTCAAAAGAATACAAGAAGTACAAAGGAAGGAGTAGCAGATAACACAATTACACAACAGTTCTCCTCTTCTCTTGTGTATCCAGAAGAAAGAGAAAGTTCCCATTTAAAAAAAATATATAATAATCATCATCGTCACCAGAGAGAGCCGAGTGGAATACCGACAGGGAGGAAAATGTGTGCATAATGTGCGAGTGAGGAAATAAAAATCCGCGACAAAGCTCATAATAATTCCTCCTTTGTTGCCATCATCGTCTCCAACGTCTTCATCATCACCGCCGCGCCGCCACCACTGTCGTCAGTTTTTTAAGTGTGGTATATATATATATATTATTGTGGTGCTGCTGACGTGAAGCCAGCCATCCTGGTTTTAAAGCACGGTCAAAATGGACACTTTTGGTGAAAGGACTCTGTGTTTACTTTCTCCTGCTATCTCCTCCATCACTGCCTCTACTTTCCTGCCTGGCTCAACCTCAAGGGGCAGCAGGTCGAGGACGAGGATGGGCACGTCCATGGAAAGAAACTTTTATACTTTTATTCTTTTCTCGTTGGCTCTCGTCATCCTTATACTGTCACCAAGTGCTTCTGCAAATCGTAAGTGATCTTTAAATGCACATGTTTAAAAAAAATTATATAATTATCTGTATACATTTCTTTCTTTTTTTCATTCTTGCCACCACCTATATACTACTATACTATATATATATTATCATATCACAAACAATTTATTTGATCCTTTTTGTAGTTGTAATTTCATAGCATTCATAGGAGTGTAGTAATTAGTGTACTACTTTGTAGTAGACAGTAGACAAACTTTACACTGATTGCATTACGTATGTGGTAGCGAGTTTTTTAAAGCTATGGCTTGCTTTTTCCTTTTATCTTGTGCACACCTGTGATTCCCAGGAAGATTTTCAGTCTGGCATGTTTTTCCATTGTGCTGTAGTGATAGTGATTTAATACCTTTTGCTTCCTGAGTCATGATCATGAGTGTATATATGAACATCTCTCACTTTTCTGTGTGTAACTGTAATGAATCTTGACATTTTGTTTGTCTGGATGGTAGAATTTTTTAAGAAGAATTTTTTCTGTCTTTTTTCTCTGCATTTTTGAGAATGAGCATGGTATTCTTATTTGCCTAAAGGGAATTGTTGATTTTTCATAACGTTTAGTTTCTTGTTCAAAGAAATATTTTTATTGGATAGTTGGATGGTAAATAACATGGAATGAGAAATGATGGAACTAATCTCTTGGGAATAGCATCTTATTATGTATTATTTTCTGAGTAGTACATATAATAGTTATAAGCATGTATTTGTCAAATACATATTTTACGTATAAAACCTTCATATAAATTGTAGAGTTTTCTTGAAGTGTTTTATTGATGGCATTACTAAAAAGCACATTTATACAAATAGCTTGTCAAACTTATTTTTTAGTGTGTTTTCAACCATGAATTTTGAGAACTGTAGGAAAGGAACACACTTTGTATTGGAAAATTAAGTTATAATTTATTCAGAACGTTGGATTTATTTTTTGTGTAGATTTACGACTGAGTGTACTAAAAAAGAATGTATGTTGGGTTCGAAATATCAAAGGTTTAAAAATTAAATGCATTTATATTGTGTATCTGGGTTATTTCCTTGTTAAATGATTAAAATATACAAAATGGATTTTTAAAAAATTGGTTCACATTTTCTACAGTGCGTAAGTAATACCATTATATGTATTTGTTTTACTTTCGCCACTATCATATCTTTGTTAATACGCTTTTGTTGAAAACTTCATTCAAAAACCTGTTTCATTTTATTAATTTCGATTGAATGTGATGATTACATCATCGTAGTAATTCTCATTGAAAATGGAAAGTCAAAAGTGTGAAACGTGTTGGGTAATGTGATGTTATCGTGTTTCTCGGATTTTCTATTTTCGTTTGGCAATGAAATGAAAGTAAACGATGAGCATTGTCGTCCCACTTTTTTTCTACATGAAAGCTATACAATTCTGTTTCACAAACAGCAGCTAGCGCTGCTGGTACATTGTTTTTCTTTTCATGTGCTTAAAATCAATACTTTTGAGCACAACCACCAGAAATAGTTTTGCCTTTAAATCGTACACACACTACAGAAATATGCATATTTTGCCTTCTTTCGGTTTCTGTTGAGTTGAGAATATGGTGGTGGTTGTGTACACTTTGACATTTGAAACTATGAAATCTAATTTTCCATTATAAACCATTTCAACAAGCTGGACAGAAAGACGGGAAAAACGGAAAAAGTAAATACAACCTTAAACGTGTACTTCTACTCGATAACTTCATGTTAGAATTAGAACAAATGAAAATAGGTATATTCTAGTTGAAAAGTATTTTATTTTTCTTGCAATAATAGCGTTCAGTTCTACAAATAATGGGTTTACGATTTCTCTACTTCTCTATATTATTGTTAGTATATGTCCAGTTATATTGTGGACAACTGATTTTACTGTGAAGTTAGTATGGTATACTTGTGTACTTGGAAAATCAGTGAAAGCTTCTAAAAGTGTTTAGGGATTTTATTTGCCCATTACTCAAACGTCAGTCATTTACCTAATTACATGAAGCTCTGGAAAGGTATATGTATGAGTTTCTCATTGTCTGACAGGCTTCCTATCCTTCCTGCTATGATTAATGGAATTATTTACTGTTTGACTTTGCCCTCACTTCAACCATTGAACTTAAATAGTGGCAGCGTTATAACAAAGCTTAGTGTGATGTGTGAGTTCATTGTTTTTAGTTAATCAATTCTGTTACAAGCATAGCCCTGTTTTTCTCAAAGCCAAAAAAAGTTAGCCTTCAAACTTAATATAATTATAGCATTACATTCACTTGAATAACCAATTACTTTGCTCGCTCCCGTAAATTATACGCATAATATTAACTCGTCAATGTATGTCATATAATATGTAAATAGGAGAAGACACTGACACATATTATGTGTATAAAGTATGTATAAAGTATAGATAATGTCACGTTGACAGTTTGTCATTTTTGTAAGGCCATCGTATTTCATTTTTATTTAGTTCACTCCAGTCCAGAAAGTGTGTTTTTGCCGGTGAATGAGGTTACGGGGCATAAATTTACCGTTTAGATATGCATATGCAAATGCTTTTCACCTAGGTTAGGGAGTAAAGAATCAATTGAGTTTGCTTGCAAGGTATGTTTTTTTGTTATCTTTGGGTGTCTACTAAGGTTTCAAGTCTGAGCGTTGTGTGGTTCTAAGTTTTGGCTGTCGACTGTACTGTAATGAACTGTCCGGGAATAAAGCCAACGACAACATTACATCAGTCGTTTTCACACCCAACTTCTTTGTCCCAGAAATGTATGCAAGTTGGCAACTGTCATGATTACAAGTAGTGGGTGAGTAGGCTCTCGAATTTTCAAAAGTCCTTTCTCTTTTTCTTGCATGCCTATTGGAATATCAACATTTTCTGGTCTGTTTAGACTGATATTTAGCCGCATCAAAAAGAAGATGAAATACATTTCGAATTTCTTTGAGTATTTTGAGAAAAGCAACTTCATCTTTTTAATGGTATTCTTATCCTTTTGGATTTAGGAATCTTATGTGATTATACTATTCGCTAGTCATGCGTAGTTTTAAAAATCGCAATCAGTTCTTTTGGTATCATAAAAGTCACGACCTACATACATTTTATATTAGGCAATCTTTTAGATATGAAGTTGTTCGTAAGTGAATCTGAATGTAAAATCGCTCATTAAAATACGGTCTGTAAGTAATTTATTCTCGTTCCTGCCTCATTTTATGCGAAAGCACATACAGCATAATCACCTATATACCAAGTATTTTGCTACTGATGCTGATAGATGAGGTATTATAGGTATTGAAGGGAAAATTTAACTATAGCAAAGATAACAAATATTTGAATATCCGTTATTTTAGCCAGTTAACGTACATTGTACTGTATTATTGTAAGCTTACTTGGAAAGAAAATAGAAAATCTGCAAACTAAGCGTGATCGTTGTCTCGTCATGCAGCACCTTGGTTAGGAAAGAATGATAAATCTAGCGCATCTCTAGTCGTTTATTTTAAAAGGCTTGTTTATTTTCTTACTTCAAGTTTACTCATCTCATCATGTTACGATGAAAAGTTGCCGAAAGATGTATTATTAGGACGAATAGGAAAATATAGAGATAACAGCGCAACGCTTGCAAAATCTCAAATGAGCGGGAAATGGCACATGCTTTACATGTACTATTGTAGCGCTGGCACTATCTACTTTGGTTGTACTGCGGAATCTCAACAAGCGCAATTAGTGTGGAAAAGAAAGATAAATTGACGTGTCTCTTAAACACCACGTGCATACGACGTAAGACACTTCTAATGAGATTTATAGCTTGAAATAGAGGAATTCTAGGAAGCTCTTACTCCTTAAATTCTGACTGCTTTTGGAATGTTAATTATGTGAATGATGTAGAGCTTGCCTGTTGTAGACTAATTAAATTGTGTCCGATTTGTTTTTTCAGTGCAACAAATACACATAGAAATTATATGTTTGAATCCATTTAAGATATGCTGTTTTAAGTGAAAGTCAATACGTCTTCTTAAAATATGAACATATTATGCCGAGTAATGGGTTTTCTTATTCCCAACTTTTTAGAAACCTGTCCTTATATAAATTCACGAACGCAAAACGGATTCGTGTTCTTGAGTTGCGTAATCATTTTGCATGCATGATAAAATAATTTGGTGTATATTTAACGTGTAACCTCGTTTACTTTGTAATGTATACATATTTTTATCAAGTTTGGATTCAGATTTCGGTTACAGGAGTGTTCGTTCGTGCATCATGTAACATAACACACAGGATTTCCCAAGATTAAAGAACAATGATTCATCTTCTGTTCCCAATTATGAGTTGTTCATATTACTGCCATGTCTGTGGCGTGGTATGTATTTTTAGAATTATTAATAGTGTTTAGATGCCCTGTGGAGTTTGTTTGTAATTACTTGGATCCAGAATAGAATACGACAAGACACAGGCAAGTGTGTGACATGCATGTATGGGAAGTTTTCTGTTTTCCCCGTTTGCCTATTAGTAGTCATTTCAGAAAGCAAGGTAGACCTGAACGCTTTTTGCTTCTCTGTACTCCCACTCAACTTTCAAAATTTGATTACTTCTGCTAGCAATACTGTTTAAAATTGCATTATTGTAAATTGTGAAATGTAGTAGCGAGCGAGGTTAGTTAAAAGCAATAGTAGCAGTTGTATCGAGTACGAAGGCAATCTTGATGTTATGATAATCATCATCAGGATGTGTGCCTGCCTTGTGATGTGATAGTGATATGAATCGAAGTTTAGTCACACACACACAGCGAGTCGAAGATGCACTTGGTATACAGTGCATAACAATTTACAATCATGATTCTAAAAATACAGTAAGGTTCTTTGTCATCCAGTTGAAATACATTTGTTTTTATTTCATGGTAGTTCTCTTCTTCCATTAAGTAACATGTCGTTTTCGGTTAGGGTTACATCTGTCTCATGACTTCTCAATATGTTGGTTTCATTTTCCATCTCAAATTTTATATTTTTTGAAGACATTTTATCTACGTTTTATCTTTTTAAATTGAGAATGCAAGTGAGTGGTGACATATGCGGTTCCTTTCATGTATGAATTTTGCACCAGCGTTTGTATCGATGTATCTTCTTAATAACCTGCTTTTTAATTTCAACAGAAAAAATAGAACTTTATAAGAGTTTATTTGTAAATTCTTACATCACGTCACAACTCACAGTATGTTGTGCGATAGTACACATTACATTATCGTACAACAAACTATGTACAACATGGTAAATTTTTATTTTATGGAATTGTGAATTGAATAGAGTAAGGATGTAGTATAAATTTACTGCTTTATATACTCTTATTTTATACCAAAAGGCTTTTTGGAGAGAGTAAGTGAGAGAGAGAGAGCAAGGAATGAGGACGGTGAAAAAGGTGTGTGTAAGCACCATATTCACAAAATTCGTTTTTTGGGATTTACATAAAAATGAACATCATGTAAAACTTTTCACTACAACAAATACTAATACGAAACGATACATTTTCCAAGCCCTTATACAACGGCGATAGAAATAATGAACAGACGTGTGTGCTCGTAGTAACTAGCATACATATAGTGACGAGAATGTTGGATAAAGGAGAAAGGATACAATGTAGTTTTTTTGGGACAAGGAACAGAAAATCTTTCTTTCTCCTCTCCTTGCCTCAATGTATAGAAGTATAATACAGTAATTGTGTGTGTGGTGTGATGGTGGATGGTGGTAGGTACTAAAATTGGCATATTAGAAAGAATAACTGCTTTATAATATAAATGTACACACAGATACATAACTACATATTTCTATAGGTTGCTTTTGCCTGGTGATGCGATGCGAGAGTGTGAGTCCTGAGAGTTGAGTTCTAAGTTCTCTTCTTGTAAAAGTGAAAAAGCAAGACAAGGAAGAATTTCCCAATTGTAGTGAGCAGTAGAGAAAAGGGCATTCAATTCAGAGAGAGAGAGAGAGAGCCAGCACTACCATACAAGTGCGAACACAATAGTCTCTATCATGTACTCCATTTCGTAACCCAACTTGTGGTATTCAGGTTCACTTGTATTACTATATGTATTGTTCACTCACTTCTCTGACTGTAATCATATAAGAAAATAAGTCCTTCGGTACCTCAACTGCATATTATGTAGTATGAAAAGGTAATAAAAATAAGGAACATACCATGATAGTAATAATTATTTACACCGAGGAACTTCTATAATATATTACTACACTTGGTCAGACCACCGTATAAATTCATCGACACCATAAAATGTATATAAAAATGATAGTTAAATATAGAAAATGCCACAAGACTTAAATTAGATTCACAGTTATGTCGTACGAAAAGAAACGCCAGGTATAATGGGTATGCGAAAACCTCGATATGAAAAATTGAAATGTCGGTCTTTCATTAATATTTGAGTATAATATGCGCTTTCACTTTTTTGTTAGCAAAAGCAAAGCATTCAAGTATATTTTTATTTCTTTACTTGCTACCTACACAAACTTCCTTTTCTGTTTGCTACTTTACTATCTTTTGCTTTGAGGTTCCATTATTATTACAAGTGACCTTATCAGATTTGGCCAAGTATCTTGTCTTACTTGAGACCAGCGAGAGAGAGAATTGAAAAAAAGTACTTGAACTCTGCAGCAAAAACGTGCAGGAAGGTGGTGCGGTTTTTATTTTCAATATAAAGTTGGGAAAAGAAAACTTGATCGTGAGATAAGAGCACACTCACCACACGGCACGGACAAAAGTAAAAACTAAAAAGATGATAAAACTTGCAAACTTGTACAAGCAACATAACGTGTGTAGTAAGAAAAACATTGTACTGGTATTTTACCTCTGGGGATTCATTATAATGTAACTTAATTGATTAATTCGTTTTTTAATGTACAAGTGTGTATTTTTAAAATAACACATATGTAAGGCCAAAATTGGATTATGCAAATGAGTAAAATAGGTCTTATTTACCATTCATTGTTTGTTTTAGAATTATATTTGTACCTTTAATTACAAATGAATGGAGATTTTTTATGAATGTTGCATGTCTCGATCGTCGTACAATATGGAATTGTTCATTAAAACATAACTTATTTGCAGTACAATTTTCTATGCGTATAGTTTTTCTGATGGGCGTTTTGTAGGCGTAGTTTTTGTCAAGAAAATTGATTAGACTTAAATTGGAAATTTCATTGTGTAGACAGTGTTGAAAGTAAGATTGTATCCGGTACAAAGTTTGTAGATTGGCTAAACTGTAGTGTGTCATGTTCTCGTAATTAAATCAGCGACCTCTGGGAATACGTTTATCGGGAAAGGTCAATAAGCGGAATAATTTTGTTACATTAGTGTAGAAAGTTTCTAAATTAGAAAAAGCTGAAATCCTTATTTGCCCTTCGTAGGTATATTGGTATATAGTCAGTAGTCAGTAGGATATAGAGATTTTATGTAGGTATATAATGTCTATGCATTATTAAAGAGAAGCCAGGCCAGGAACTCAAGATGAGACTCTTTTCTAATCAGATGCAAAATACAGTCATTTTCATATCCGAAAAGCGACCACTTTCAGCTTGAAGGATTTTTTTCTCCAAATTTGTTTCTTTCAACTATTCAACTGCTTGTGCTTTTTCCACAGAATACACATAAGAGAAAACGAGAAAAGCTAACATGTAATAATGTGTAGTCGTATAGAAAGTGAGGTGCCTTCACGTAGCATTTCAAATATAGATAAATATGCTTATTGCATAATACTCTTTTGTTGAATCCCACCAGTGAAAAGAGTATGAAGTGTGAACAGATAAAAAAGGATATTGTGAGAAAACTTTTACTATTACTGTTACGAGTCTACTATGCATGCATACACACTGCTCATATACTATACGCGTATCTTCAACTGGGCTGATTTTGTCATCCGGTGGCTACGTATCGATCGTTCATCGTGTGTGGCCTAAATTATTCTTACTTTCCGTGGTGTGCGTTCGCTTTTCATCGGCTACTGACTGGTAGTAGTGTGGAGTGTGGTATGCTGTGGCTCTCTGTATCTTTCCTGAACCACACTTTCTTCTTACTTTTTACCATCGTCTATACATATTATTATTACACTTTTACAATAATATTCCATTCATTCTTCATCCTTTTTTCATGGATTTTTCCCTATTGAACCCTGTATAAATGTACAAAGTCAAATTATCCTGAAAACAAGCACGTTTCTTGTTTCGACTGGTTTAATCAAGTGTAAAAACGAGCTTAAATTCTCATTACTCACATTATTCTTGCACTCCCCTTTACCCACCCAGGTAATAATATTTGCAAGTTGCCTCATTGTTATGATCCCAAGAGCTGTATTATCTTTTTTGTTGGAGAGAAAAAGCTAAACATTTTGTGCTACAAACGTTGAATGCTCTACAAAACTCAAGATAATGTGACGAATGACAATTCTGCAACAGCTTATATCGTTTGCGTCCTTGTAATATACATATACACACGAATGCATGGTTAGTTGGCTAGATCACGTTCGAGGGAAGATTATTACGTGCAAGTTGGTTTCGTGTTCACAAAGCATTACTTGCTCTGAAGCCCATCATGTTCCATTTAAATTTTAATAAATGACGCGATATTTTTGTCCAGTCTATTTACTTTATTACCCTATTGAAATGTACTTTTAAGCTGTAAAATAACACCAAGTACGAAACACATAAACAATTTTCCGGTTAACCTTAATTTTATTGTCAAGTATAAAGATACTGTGTACATATTCGTGCTTATTGTTAGTATAAAACCATGTTGATTGATGGGATTACTTGTGTAAAATGAACGAATGCCAATGCACAACACACGTACATAATTGGCTTTCTAAATAACACGCCCTTTCACCTTTTATTCTAGACATAATATTCATGCTTGTCTGTTATATAAGCAATCTCTTTGTCTCACTTGTTTGGTCACGTTTATTTAGTTGGCAAGTAGCCTATGTAATTCGCAACTTGATAGCACACACAGTGAAAGTAAAGTATGATTGCATAGCACATACATACAGGTAATAATGCTTTTATTATTAAAGAAATAGTGTACATGTGATAAAATAAAACCATTATGTTTGCTCACAATTCACAAAATACACATATGTAGTCAACAATATAAACACACATTTAGAACAGTTTACCTCTATCTCAACATTCTCAACTCTGCTTACAGAGAGAACCAACCACCAAAAAAAGCAATGCGTGTAGTAGAATGTACAAGAAAACTTTTCTCCTTTATTGGCCTGGTTGGAATGAGAAAATGGAGAACTCATGATGAGCGTCTCCCACACGGATAATTTTCACTCGCTTTCTTCCTACAAAATGTAGTGGTGGTAAATGGTAAGGTTTGTTGGATGCTAAATGCCATAACATACCTACTTGTACATACTTATGTTGAATGAAAGAGGAAGAGAGAATGAGCTCTAGATACTTTCTAATGATAATTACCAAATTATTATTAAAAGTTTAGGGTAGTCCAAAAGGTTAGCGAGTAAGTACATAAGTAGCCACTCAAATGCTTAAATGAAACAAGTACTGACCTATTGGCTAGTGAAACTTGTTAATTGTAAGTTTAATACTCACGAGATCTCAGATCTCACTGGCTTTAGCATCCCTGATTTTCTTGTAGATTTTGTGAATAATATTTGTGTTTTTTGGAGTTCAATTTTTTCTCGCTTTTCGGCAGTTTGTTGTAGATATATGCATTTGCAGAAAGGTTATTTTTGAAATACTAAAACTCAACACCCACTGACCATATACATATACCATTATATTAATAATTATTAGAGTTGAAAAGTTGTATCAAAAGATGGAATTATAAAACTATTTTCTCGGGGGTATGGTTTATCGTGTATCTGCTGTTAGGTTGCATTCCAACGTTTTCCTTACTTTCAAATGGGGAGGGAATGGAATACGGGAGCATTGGTGATGAAGTGCGCACGCATGTGACAGTTAGAGAACAGGCTTCGTATAAACTGAATTGTTCACTAAGTAAGTACCACACCATCAAATGGACTATCAATGCGCGAGAAGTCACTCCTCAGCTTGAAGATGAATGGGACATTGACATAGAAAACAGTGAAGAAATGGACGGCTCTCTGTATACGGAGCTGAGAGTCAACAACGCTTCCCAAAAGCACCACGCTGGCGAGTACAGATGTACCCCTCAGTGTTTTAGTTACAGTGGTACTCCAGGAACCACTAATAATATTGGGGTCACGGTCTCTATTAATATTGGTTAGTGAAAACAATATCTTTTCTCTCTCTGATGATGTGTCTCCGTTGTTCGGTTCCATTTTCCAAAATTTGCTCTCTCGCAGGATTATACTGTCTTGTTTGTAATCGTTGAATCGTTGTGAACTTTTTAACAATAGTATATGGAGTAAATGTTGAGTTCAGAGTAATATAATGCATTTATATACATTTTACATAATATTATATAGTCACTTTATTATATTATGACCAGTTGTGGAGAAAGTATATTTTTTATAAATGATGCAGGGAGGTTTACAAGTTATTATCTTGAGTGCATTGCACTTTTGCTACTACTACACTTGCTTTACTCACACTTTCGTACTCAAGTGAAATAATTTCTTATTTGCTTAGACTGGTGGTGTAATTGTTACTAATTTAATACGCTTAACTTTCCTACGTTGACCTGATGCAGTTGATAACTTCAGTACTTGTGGAGTAATTAACACTTTCACCGGTGGGATGATAATATGATACCCATGCACTACGACCGTGTTTTCGCTTACACATTTTTACCCCTTTGCAGACAATTTGTAGTTTTCTGCAGGACATGTCCTTCGACTTTAATGATGATTAAGTTGGAAACATGAATTTAAAGAAATGCATAGAACTTTGGTGATGCATACAAAATACAAACATAGTTTCTTTATGAAAATGCGTGAATGAAGAATCTGAAGTTCATTGCAAATGAATTTTAACGACAAATATGCGTACATAAATATTTTTGGTTTTATGAAGTTTACCTTAATGATAATATTTGCAATTTTTTTATATTTTGAAAATATTTCTTGATATTTTATTCATATTTTTTGATTTTTTATGAACTCTTCAGCAATTAGTTGAATCCATGCTTTATCTTGATATACCTCGATTATCTTACCTTTAGTAAAAAAATATCACGTGTCAAAACATGAACACGCACACGGTCTATTTACCTTGTAACTATACTAAATTGCTTGTTTAAATTAGTATCTTTAATAAGTATTAATTGTAGTAAAAACTTGAATGGTATTTTGAAAACTACTGATTATTGCATGATAATTTGTACTTATTTATTCATTAAAATGTTTACCTCGCACTAATTACGTTATTTTGTATGTATATAAAAGTGCTAGCACATTCACTCTGCTTTGTCCCACTTATTGATTACTACTACCTCTTATAATAATAGTGTACTATTAAAATGTTATGTATGTTTACTACAAATATATTAATGTGGCGAAATTCAAAGCTAATATCCATCTTTATCTTTTTTCTTTCCAGCAATAAACGTAACAATAGAGGATTCAAAATTGGGGCAAGATTCGTCGGGGAATATTTATAGAAAATATGTAGCGAGAGAGAAAGCAATCGACATCAAATGTGTGGCTCCTGTGCCGAATGCGCAAATGACCTGGTAATCTTTTACTTTCACTTTATAACGCTTCAATAATGAATATTATGGTGTTTTTGAGTCAACTATAATTCTTGTTGAGCATAATCCAGACTCATCATAAATCATGATTGCGTTGAAAATGATGATAACTAATGTGACAAAAATAAAAATGGCCTTTATATTTATTTGTGAATAACAGGTTTAGAATAAAAGACGATAATCAAGAAGAAGATATGACAGCAGCATGTGTAGGACACGACGTAGAGTTAGCAGAGAGAGTGAGAAAGCCTCCAGAGCATTGTTCAGTTCATCATGGTTCTAATGAAAATGAAAGTACTGCAACATTAAAAATCAGACGAACTCGAAAGGAGGGAATCGAGAGTCTAAAGACCATTTCAGACTTCCGCAAATATATTTGTAAAGCTACGAAAGAAGGAAATCAAGATGGTCAAGCCACTGTTCAACTTTTAGGTACGTATCCGGGGTCATTAGAGCAGAAAACATTTTCTGTCTCATGAATTTAGGGCAAATTTATGATGTTTTATTGAATAACTGCTTGTGCGGGTTAAATTTCTATTTAATGGCCCTAACTTTTACCTTTCTTTATTGTACACTTGCAGAGAAAGTATCAGCAGACCGTAAGTTTGTAAAGGGAGAAAGGAGTGTAAGTGCTATTGAAGGTAATCAGTTGGAAATTTACTGTGACATACATGGAGTAGATAGGAAAGAATTTGAAGCGGGAGACGCCAAGCTTGAATGGTTCAAAGGTACATTAAATAAACAAAGATTTTATTTAGAAATCAAATCCAACAAATACTTTAATGTATATGGTTCCAAAACATTCAATTTTTTTAGATGGACAAAAACTTCAAGTTGACGAAAAAACAACTAAGAAGATCGCAAGATACGAAGAGGAAGAACCTGGTAAACCTTATCGTGTCGGATTTTCATATGACATGGCAGAACCCGAACATAGAGGCCAATACAAATGTGAATTGATAAGATTATTTGCTCCAGATGCCGAAACAAATAGCACAAAAGTATCCCTCGATTATTACGTTAGAGTAAAAGGTGAGTACAACAAACTGAAACTATACAAGCCATTGCAACTATGAACTAGAATAAGCTTTAGTTAATTAATTCTTTTGATTGGTCTTTGGAGGCGTGCTTTTGTGCGTGTTTAGTTACTTGATACTTCAAGTAACTATTGCATGCGTGCAAGTAAAAACTATTAGTACTCCTCCAAATTTTCTATTGATTGGTTTATATCGTCCATCGGTGTGATAATTAATTAATTCTTATCGTACCTCAGGGAAATAAAGGAATGGTTTTAGCTTTCTGTTTAATGTGTGAAATCTTGTTCTTATTTCAGATAAACTTGGTGCACTTTGGCCATTCCTAGGGATCTGCGCAGAAGTAGTGGTTCTATGCACTATAATTCTTATTTATGAAAAACGACGAAATAAACAAGAACTAGACGAGAGTGATACAGACGGAAGCCCCGATCAGTAAAAAGGTCAATAAACAATTTTGCCTCTCTCTCCTGTGACTCAACAAAGGCAAGCAAAAGCAATGATGTTCATTAATTAACTATATTACATTATACTATAATAATAATTAGTTTTTAAACTTACTTGTATTTATATTACATTAAATAAACAAAGAGACTTCTAAAGGTTAGTTAGTAAAAGAGAAAGGTGTTGAGACAAAAGAATTATATTATAAATTATTATTACTCTAAATTAATTCATATTATAGTCGTGCTAAGAATGAGAGTAGCTGAAGTGAAGTGAATTGTTATATATCTGGTTATATTTAGATGAATTATATTGAAAAAAATTGAGTACGAAAAGCGCCTGCCTAAGGAGGTGATATTATTAATATAATGTATCAATAATTCTTAAAAATGCCAGCTCCAAAACTGTGTCCCCGCACCATCAAAAATCTAATCTACTATAAATTGACAAAAATATATTTAAATATATTATACGTGCATACACATGCATAGGAATTCTCACCGGCAACATATACACATTATATATTTCTGGTGACCTGTTTCCGCCGTATGTACATTTGTTCTTGCATTATATCAGCAACAGCGAAGAAAAGAAAAGAAATCAATTTTTGTACCCTCCAAGAAACAACTCGAAATGTAAGTATTCGTATGTTATATCTCTCTCGTTCGTCTGTGTATTCAATAAAAAATACCCTGCTAAAAAGAAAATTACACTGGTTATTTAAAAAAAAAACTGAGAGCATTAACCAAACCAAACACACAAGATAGACCAGTAGTCATATCCATAATGATCCTGTAAGTAAAAAATATATACACGAAAATGCTATTATAAATCCCTTCTCCCTCTATTAAATAAACTATAATAAAATGTGTAGTTTATTTATATTCTCACTCACCACTTCCCATCACAAAAACCATCCGCTCTGCTCTCTATAATGCCCACACGATATTCGACGATAAAACCACATTTTCAGAGAACGTATTTCTCCAAACCAAACAAACTCTCGAAACATCTCCAACAAGTTATTGAATAATTAAAATACTATCAAAAAATGGTGCAGCATTTATGCCAAATGGTTTGCACCTGTACATGCGCTCTGCCATGCCACACACATACACACATTAAGCTAAAAAAAAGTTATGATATAATATTTAATGCTACATGTTTTTGTATCAATCAACATAAAAATTAAATTCGTATTATGTGTTGAAAGAAAATATTACATTTAAAATTCGACGATTATAAATCATCAAACAATATGAGTGAACTTTATAGGGAAAGAAAAAAAAGAAACAAATCATTTTCAAATTCATATTTTTGTGTGGAATTGATTAAAAACAAAAAACCAATTTATAAAAAAGAGCGTGCATGCAAGTGTGCAAAAAAACGGGATATGACTATTTCTCTTTGAACGAATGCGTACTCAAGTTGTTATTCGCAGTGTTGATGTTGTTACTCTCCTATTCCTATAAAATTAAATTACATGAGGAATGCTACTAATAATTATTCTATAATTAACAGAGAAATGAATACCTATAACTTTAGAATAGTAACGAAAAGACAAAACTAGACTTTTGTAGAAAATTGATATAGAGAGGGTAGTAGAAATAAAAAAACGACGGGGGATAACTTGTTGATATACCATACATATTTACTGCGAATCACATTTATATAAAAATAAATTTTATGTATTCATAAGCATAATATTAAAGTACTGATTACGACATAATTTATACATAAAGGTTATAAATGTTAGATAAGATACATATTGATAAGTTAACTGTTTAGGTTATATAATGTAGTTATTATGTGTAAATATAAATGTAGTTGGTAAGTTTAAAAAATAATCAGAATATCTATATAGTACACGCGTTTTAAATGTAACAATACCACAGGTAGTAAAAAAACAGAATTTGTGATTTTCAAATAATGTATTGTATTGTTGGCGTTGCGTTGAACGTATAATGCAAACTCTCGCAATTTAAAAGTATCCATGTTATTAAAAATATTATTATAGTATAATAATTTGTATGATATATAAACTCGTAAAAGGGGGCTACATCACAATCACATAAATATGTATGCTATAAGAGAAAAAAAAGTATTTAAAAATGAATCAATAATGTGAGTTTATATTTGACATTGATTTAACAATATTTATGATTTATATTCCAATTTATTATCTCATAATTAGCCGGTGTTCATTAACTTATGTAAATTATTGCATTTACCTTAGTACTTTTAAACATCTTGCCTTGATTTACAATTTATGATGAATTCAATAATAAATTTAACTATTCTCAATGCTGTAATTAGAAAAAGTATTCTAGAAGTGTAATTATTATGTACAGTGTTCATAGTGAATGTGTAATGTTGAGTGTATGTATTTATTTGCTTGATGTAATCTTTATGTAAAAAAAGCATTTAATTTCTTTTTCTTTTAATCGTAATTATATATTATTATATGTATGTGTACTATGGAATTTACCATTTAAGATGTGATGATGTCCGGTTCTTTTTTCATTATGACATTTTTTGGTTTTTGTCAAGAAGCTCATTAAAAGATTCATAATAGTTGAAATGTGCATAGTGCATGTTGTATTGTTGGATTATTCATTTATTTCTGTTGTTTGCAGTGGCATTGTTTTTCACAAACCTTGCTATCATTGATAGTTCAGTAGTAAAAATATCGTTTACTTATTTTTCGCGAAATATTCAAGGTTTCACTGTATTGCTGTAGTATTTGAGATTTAACAGCTATATATCCATTCACACCAAACAAGTATATTTTACAGCCTCTTATTAGTGTGTTTATTCGTCTGACCTAATCAATTCCAAGATATTTAAATCCTGCGTCGTCTCAGCAGTATTTTACTCAGCTTTCCTTTCGTTTGCAACTGTTGGTCAGTAATCCTAAACTGTAAACAAGCACGCAGTTTTCTCATTGTAAGCCCATTATACATTGTTTTGATTGTGGAGTTTTTTGTTGACTGATTTTTAGCTAGTTTGTACTTATCTGTATTGCAAGTTATTATGTGTGTATTTCATATTACAATACTTTTCTGCGGAGTAATAATATGCAAATATGAAAACATTGTTTTTCATTATAATAGACAAACCATTTATTGCCTATTGTACTAGAGAGAGAGGTGTTGTTACACAGCATTAATTTTCACGGTGCCATTAAGATACTTAACAGGATTAAGTATTTATTCACACAACAGAATACTACCTAGCTCGTAAGAAAATCTCTAATTGCAATATGTACCTATATATTTCATTAATACATAAATTAGTAATAACGCTACCAATAATAATCACACAATTGTTCACTTAATACTACAATCATCGGGGTATTCAACTTCACTTGCAGAGCTGAGTGAAAAAAAATCAAGTTCCAAGTGATTTATGAACAAACTTTCTCTTTTCTCCATAAAAAAACGTTTTAAACTCCTTTGTATTCTCTTTTGACTGCTGTGCATAGAGAATGCTTGAAATATTTTTTGAGCAAAGTGTTTAATCTTTTTTTGTACAAAATCCAAATAACTTAATATTGTCTAACATCTACTCTCTGTTCATTTTTAAAATGAGAGAAAAAGAATTTATTCAATCACTTTGATCGATCCTGATGTATTGCAGTATTTCATCGCAGATTTTTTTGTGACAACGACAGCATAGCATTGAGAACAAATTCAAGACATGATAAAAAAAACTTTTTCTGTTCCTTCTTCTTGTGACTATGATATATTTACTTAAGCTAGAATGATACTTTACAAAATGGAACATTAATGGCAGATGGCAGCTCATTAATTTGTTTCAAGCTATATTGTAAGAAAAAAATGATGAGACATTCTTTTTATTATTACTACTTACTAAATAATTGTCAAAAGTATCAGTTTGCAACTCGCTGGTATCGAATTGAATCTAGCAAACACCTTTCTTTCACTTCCAAGAAAAATGATTTTTTAACAAACTGCACTTCCACTTCCTAATCTACTTAGGATTAATAATAGAATATTGTGCATCATACACACACACACTATTTATACAAAAAATACTGATTGAAAAACTTACGATAGTTAAATTATTGTTATTGTATAGCTTGTAAGTAGCAGCATCAGCACGAGTATACAAAAACCATACAGTTTACTAAGTTGATCATTCTAATAACTAGTACAACTGCAAAAAGAATTCACAATCAACGAACTAGTATTTCTATTACTACTACTTACTATTAATTGTATAAAAAATTCACTTTGCATGCAAATAATTAGTCGTTAATAAAAGTATAAATATAACAAATTATCAGTTGATGTGTTGAAAATTTGTATGGTAATCAGGATTATATTAAATGAGATCACAAAATGAGTTGGCCGAACATCTTTCTCTCGTTTACCAAATTACCATACTCTATTCTTAAGCGAAAACCACAAAATTATGCGACATCACCAACTCTCATGAAAAAAATCGTTCAATTCATCAATTCTAAAATTCAGGCGCAGTTGCAAAATTTTGTGGTTGATGACCTGTGATTGATCTTCCCTTAATTACAAATACATTGATCGAATAAAAAAAGTCATTACGGCACACAGGAATCTTAATAACTTTATGTCATACAAATCTACATACAAATAAATTATTTTGTCCAACTATTTTATGTGCAAATAGCTTTAAAATGCGGACACGTACTACACGTCTCGAGTTCCCACATTTTTTCTTAAATTTCTGAATTTCAACAATTTTAGGCTCAAAACGTTTAAATACGGGTGCATTTTAAAAATATACGCGAACATAAATTAATATTTTTTCTGTGAGTATATATTCTTCGTTTATTTCTGGAGCATTGTTTGAATGTTAGCGAGAGGATATCAGCAAAACATAAAATGACTGCTTCTGCACTGCATTAACAGAAAGTCTACCATGCGCATGTCTTATGTTTCGTTAAATTTGTAAAAATAATTATCTGAGAAAGATATTACACATAGCATATATACGTACACCTACAACTTAATATCCTTATAGAAGCCTTAGACTTGACTGTCAACTTTCTTTAGTAAAATGGCATCTTGTGGTACTTTAAAATTTGTTATCGGTTAGTATGAAAATGATGATTGGTAAAGAGTGCTGGATGAAATAAACGCGTTGGAAAAAGGGTTATACATCAAATTGAAGTACAGTTTACTAGATAATTTTATTACGTTGTTGATGATAACACGAAAAAATATATGCTAGTGTGCAGTGTTCTTAGTACATACATGATAACAACAGAACAGAATGAAAAAGTATGGGTGGCAAGTGAGACAGTGGAATATCTACAATGACATTGTCTTGTGGTTCCTTGTTTGCTGTAAAAAGCAAAATTTATGCTCTACATACTTGTGTAATCGTATTAAAAAGCGAAAAGCAACAAAGCGCCAATAATATACTAAATTGGTTAATGATAATGGGGTTTCTTTCAGAAGCGAATGAAATGTAATCGTGATATTATAATTACGAAGTTAAAAAGTTCGAGGCATGGCTTCGTGTACGGTTCGTGTTCAAACAAAATTGTTAAACTACTAAAAATTTATATACTTCGTATATAAAAAAGGAAGAAAGAATAAAAAAATAGATTTTCAAATAAAAAATATTTACAAAAAAGAATATTTTACAAAACAAAAAAGGAGACAGCCATTTTACCTCAGAGACGCAAAATGTACCAGTTTATAACACTAAGTATACAGCATCGTAAACTGCACATTTACACAAAGAAAACAGCACCCTAATTCTCTTCTTGAAATACTTTTTTTCTAAGAATGTTCATTGTCAGAAATAAAATAATGAATTAAAAAATGAGTTTACGTAGCACGTTGACCGTCGTCGTAAATAAAAATGACCCAATATTTCAAATGGCTATAATAATCTTGACCATGCATTTGGTCTTCGATTTTGCTGGAATGATTCCATCGATTCAATTAATTTGTGCCTATAAATTTAACTCGTAGTAATACTTATAATCACAATTTGTTGTCAGTTTCATCATCATGATTGCAGAAAAAACTTCAATTCATTGACATCTTAATTTTTATTTGTAATTCATTGTTATTCATTCCGATGTACTTAAGTATGCATGTGTTTTGCGTTGTTTATACATTGCGCGTGTCGTGTTCAAATGTGTTTATGCCAATCATACAAGAAAAATAAGAATGATGACTAAAAATGTAGTTGCTTCGCTATCTCAATGTATATTCATAAACACACAATAACAAAGGAATTCCGAGTAAATTGTGAAATCATTCAACAAAAGCAAGCATAAAACCAACAAGACCATTCTTTATTGTTACAAGAAAAAGTATCACAAAAAATATTAATACTTGCTACTCCCACTATAATCATCGTTAATCAATTTACAACACCAACAAAGTATTGTTCACGCGAAAAAATAAGACCTACAAATATCTATACATTATATATGATGATTGACTGTTAAATTATTAGTAAATGGTCTACCAATCAAATACATAGTTTTGCCTAATTGTAAACATAGACTTTTTCTTCTGAATTTCTATTTGATGTATATAAATTGTATTTCCATAAATATACAACAATACATATGTTTATTCAACTGCACTTCCAATTTCGTATGTACTACAAAACAATACACAAACCAATTAGGGTAAGAATATCAAAAAAATCCATGTTATTTATAGATTATAGCACGTTGAAAATATACTTCGAGTAATAATGTTACTTATTTAAAACGGCGATTTCACGTAAAAAACTGAATAAAAAGGTAAATTTATATGAAGGCATTCACAGAATGTTTCAATTGTTAAAGTTGGACTGGAACATTGTCTTGCATCTTCAAAACTAGAACGTTTTAAAGAAACGAGACCAATATTTCACTAAAGCCTTTACAATTGGAACACAATGTAAAATAAATGTAGTAACTTTTACGATGTTGAAAATAAGAAAAAAATGAATTATTTTTAGATATTTCTCGGAATATGTTTCAGTGAGCATTTGTTACTAAATTCTAAGATACGAAAATACATATATATGTAGCTGTACTATAAATCTATCATGCATATAATATGCGTGTGTGTAAAACCTGTAAGGTTCATTCGCAAAAACTTTCACCTTCTATCACATCACAATTTAAAGTTTCTGTACACATCCTAATGAGAAAAGCTGAAAAAGTCACTTTACACAACGTTTCATATTACTTCTGCTTTGGCCATTTAGTTTTATAGTTTTACCTCTGATATTATTAATGTCAATCAACTTCAATATTTCAGTTTGTTCACCTTTGTAATCAATCTCAGTTACAAAACGTCTAAAAATAATATGTATGTACTATGTATGAAATGTATACATGACATGAGTATCATGTAGAATCTAAAGAGCTTAGGTATATTTTTACTACAAAGAAAATTAACACGTTTGCCGTTTGCTTGTGTATATATATCAAATAGAACCCTTTTTCCTACTCTCTCTTGAGTTTGTAAATTTTCCATTTAATGAAAGATTTCCTTTTTGAAATTTACATGTTATATATATACCCTTCAACTAATACGTATTCCAGTATTAAATCATTCCATTCTAACTATCAGTATGATAACTTGATATTATGAGCAAAATCAAAGGTGAGGTTTTCTCTGCATTAAAATATTTGTGTCACTTTTCCTAGCTTTCTTTCTTCACACCACCAATAAATTCAAACGACATGCATATTTCAGATCATATTTGTAACTAATTCTTTAAAATGTATCTAGATAAAAATCAATCATTTTTGCTCTTGGCAATCATTTTACTGATTGGGTGAATAAAATGTTTATATCTTATAAGTTATATACGAAGGAAAAACTAAAAATAATTTTTAAAAACTGAAATTTCATATGTAAGTGTATTAATAGATATGTATATATACAAAACCAAAAGTGTATATATACATATACATACACTTACAAAAGTTGTTATTGTTGTTATTAATATTAATTAAAGTAGGGCCATTTATAGTAAGATGAACTAAAAACCTACGATTTCCAAAGTCATAATATATTTGGGAAAATATATACATATAACAGTGAACGCTAAAAATATTTACATAAAGCGTTTTCTCCCTAGTCGTGATATTTCCGAATAGTGGATACAGTTGACCGCATTAACATTAACGTGTATCTCGATTTTATGTAACAGCTTGTATTTAATGCTTGCATTTCAAATTGTCAACATTTTGCTTTTGGATATTCTTGTGTGCTATTCCGTTACATACATAATATGTGGTGTTTACACTAACACTTTTTTTGTGCATTTATTGTTTTTGTACTTCAATGAAGACGACTTTCTAAAAATGCCAATTTACTAAACTGCTTGGTGTTCTTCCATGAACATCGAAAAGTGACTCCAATTATTTTTGTTATAAAAACGAAGTGTAAAGATTCCGAAAAAAATCCAAATTATGTCATCACTTTCTACTATACACAAAAACTGTGTATGACAAGATGATGTGCCCCATGAAAATCTCAAAACAAAAAAATACATAATAGCATCATCGCTATTACTGTTAAAATTATCTATATATTTGAACATTGAATACTTTTTAAAATAAAATATTTGAAATGTATCTCGAAACTGTTTTTGATTAATTAAATATCTTTAAAAACTATAAATATCGTGATTTATTAATGTTACAATTTAATAAAGAAAAACATTACTCTTATGTGTTTATTATTATTAATTATGTTATAATTTAATTATTATCCTATTAATACACACGGACGACGTGCGTAAGTTGTATAAATACTATATTGTGTAATAAAAACTATATTATTGTGCGAAACACATACATACAGAAAATCGCAAAGCAAACAAAAGAAACTTATTATTTAAAATATATGTTCACGTTGACATACGGAGAAAAAAACAAGGAAAATTTTAAAATGTGTAGATGATATATAAGAGAAAACGACGAAGTTATTTTTAGGCTAAGTACTCAATTATCAGTAAGCTATAAATTCTTAAAATAATGAAAATTATATTGCATAATATATATTAAAATAAAATATATTATTATATGTAAGTGATAATAATAATACTGTACTATAAATATATATGTATTTAAATTATCTGTATAAGTTTAAATACTATTAATTATTACAATGTATTCGATAAAGTATGTAAGAGAAGACGTTAGTTTAGCATAGAAAGTTCTTACAAAAAAGCTAACAATAATCATTTATTGTTGATAAAAAGGAAATTACATTTTAAGAGAAATAAAAAACGGATAAAAATTTACGAATTCTGTGTAATTTATTCACAACAGTTTACCATTATTTATTACGAAAGCATGCTACGCATTTTACTTTCATTGATGCAATTATATTTACTTCCTGGTAAGTTCATTCTGATGCAATAACATATTATAAGCCCAACATTTGAGACGAATTAACACAAATTGTTATGGTTGTCCTTTTATCTTGCTTTTATTTAGCTTTCTTTTAAGTGTTAATGGCACTTTGGCCCTTTTGGGAAAGGCAGTTAAGGATATTAACTGTAAATAGCTCAACAGAAGATGAAGGAAATCGTTACAAACGGATTTTCGTTTTCAGCACGTTGCAGAAACATATAGCATATCCAGTGAAGGGAAAGTTGGGACTTTATGCAAAGTAACGACCAAAAGGTTTAGAGAAAACAGTTATCCTAAGCTTCAACATCATCAAGACTATCTTAGGGATCTGGATAATATCGCAAGACAAAATACCACAAGAGAAAAATAAACTTGTACAAAAGTCCTGTCCCTGGAGTCATCATCAGCATTAAACTTTTGCTCCGCTGTACACATATGTATATAAAAAGATGTCTTCTTTCAAGCAAGTAATCGTAAGTTGTCCAAAAATTCCAACCATTTTCTTTGTATGTGACGTATGAATCTTGGCCCAAAATCCCAAAGTAGTATTAAACGTGGCTTGAATGACTAAATTATGTTCTCAAATGGAATATTATGGTAAGTTAATGGTACGTGGAGATGACGGCGGTGGACTAAAAGTTATTCTCTAAAAAATGTTTAGTCAAATTTATTCTAATAAGGTTGGTGTGTGTAAGTTTTCATGGTTTAATACTTTCTCAAGCTGAACTAATGCGTCTATAGTTTATACAACCGTTTAACTTTATTGAATCAAATTTTACCGTAACAGTGAACCGGATGCACACGTACGAGACGCAGCAGTGTTGTTGCTTTAATATATGGATCCGTATGAATGGTTTTTAATAAAACACTTCCTGCGTATTAAATCAGCTACTTTTATACCTTCTACGAAACTGAAAAAGTGCAAGGCTAATAGTATATAGTTGCAAACCTCATCTTTTCATGCTAAATTAGCAGAAATTCGTGAAGCTGCATAAATATTTGCGAATTACAAACAACCTAAGATATTCCGGCGAAATTATGATAGTAAAATATAATATCAATGTCACAAGCATCGGATAGCTTTGTGTGACAAAATAATTAACTTTCACCTTCCCCCAAATTCAGTTTTCTAGCATACCAATAAAATTAATTCTCAGCAGTGCTTCATTCGAAGCTATAAAAATCGACTTTGATTTAAAAATCAATGAGATATCAAAATAGTTTTGGTAATAATAATCAAATACATTGAACACAGATGAATGATTAGCTATCACATTACTCATGTTATTTAGTATGTTTTGTGATGAGAACCAAACAGCAACTGAGAGCAATTCATTTAAGATTTATATTTTCGTTTTGTTTACAGTTCAGTTTTAAAGTTTAAAAATATGGAGTTCTCCGCAAAACGCCGAATCTTGGTGTTATTTCTCCTTGCACTTGCTTGTCATGAGACAAAACAATTTCTTTTTGGGGCAAATCGAAACAGTCAAGGTATTGCATTAATTTGGCAAGTAAGCATCTATAACGAAATTCATGTTAAGCACGTAATTTGTTTCCATATTTGAAAATTGCAGTTTTTTGGATGACAGGCGCTCCACGGTTTCAAGCTGGTCCTTGTCGCATGGGAGAGACACGGATGAATTTTTCGCAAAACCCGTGTACATTTTGCAGGTGTATTGTGAACTTTTGGATTTGCAGGAATCTGAGTAATTGTCAATCAAATACAACACCATTGCCTACCACAACGAAACAAACTTTGATTATTACCGACACTACGACTACATCTTCTCAGGGTTAATTTTTAACAATCAAAAGTTTAAAGCTGATTATATAGCTGCCATTAAATAAATGAGAAAAATACCAGAAACTTCAGGTTAGTAAAAACTGAAAATCTGGCCAAAAAACTCATATCACCCCTTTTCACAACATTTTCAATATCAGATAAAAACACGCAGTATATGACGAATTCAACTTTCCTAAACAAAAATATCACCAATTATTAGACTGGACTTCATTGGATATTGTTCAAGTTGTAAAAAACTAAATATGTATATAGCTTTACGTATAATAAATCGTACAGTTGATTAGCAAAAATTGATTTCAACAGAAATTCTGTTTTCGTTTTTTTGCCATCACATTTCAATTAGTTGCATACCATTTGCTCTGTGTAATGAACGAGTAAGCCGTATCTAAAGTTCAAGCATTCCTAGATTTGTTTTCATATGTTGTGAATACTGCAGAAGTAGCGATCAGCAGTTATGCCAGTTATCGTTTTATAGACGACAATCGTTACCATTATTCCAGTGTCAGCGGATGTCACGAAAACATAAACTTTTATTAATACACATTTTTAAAACAGCTATTGTGTTTCGAAAATTAAGATTGATAAATGAAAGTTCGTAAAAAATTAACAAGGTTTTCATGCGGTTTTACAATTATTGATTCATGTGAATACTTCATTACTTTCTGTTTCACGCTTAAAATAGCCATACTAGCCATACTTGTTGGTTCAGCACGTATACATAATTAATATTAAGTTTCTAGAGAAGGTTAATTTGTCCGAGGGAAGTAGACAATAAATAGATAGTTTTGGCTATTAGCAATCAGCAGGATACTTGTAAACTACAAATCCTTTGCTGGAAGCGTTTGCTGCTTGTTTTCAAAATGCCCCAAAAATGCCATTGTATCCATTTCATTGAAATATTACACTATCAAACTGCATGATACTGATACTACTCTCATAATACCATATTGAATTACGGCAAAGCGTTGGCTTATTGTTCTTTTAGCTGAAGCCATTATACGAATATGCATATGCAGGCCAGGTCTGCAGTTTGATATGGAATCTGATGGAAAGTGCAAAGAAGTTAAACTAATTTGATTTCTAAACCGAGTAGCTGTAATGTAATCAAATCAAAGTAATTTCAAAACGGATAAACTCGCTATCGATTCAAAATGTAGCCTAATAGTTGGAAACAAAGTAATTTTTAAATCCAGATATTCTGATTATTTTTATTCGCTCAACGTCAACATAATGACATGACTCCGTTCTTCCATTTTAGCTATTTACTATAGAAGCACTCTTGTTGCACATCTGAGAACATAATAAATTTACAAAGTGGTCCCTAATACTGCACCGTGCTTAAAGACTAGAACTACGAAACCAAACTCCTAATTCATGTATGAAACTATGAAGATGCTTGAAATAAAACGCTAAATTAAGTTGTGTTTTTCATACTATTCAATCGAACTAATGAATTTTGTATTAATTTATATTTAAAACACATGTGTATGTTTTTAAAAACCTATTGATAAAAATATATACATAATTCAGTTCATGAAATTGAAATATTTTAGCTATTTAAGCGATTTGACATGTTATCTTAAATTTTAGTAAAATCCAGCAACAGAAACGCTCCTCCTGTCAACAAACACAAAGAAAAACAGAAAGGACAAGGAACATCAATTATGTGAATTGATGTGTAAAAATCGGTGCCAAAGCGTCTGCTTCTACGAACTTGTTTTTCCGACACTCACCAACTTTACATTACGTTACATGGAGCTGCCAAAAGCATGCATCTTTTCAATTTACGGCATTCTCTCTGTATTTATTTTCAACAAAGTGTATCATGATGATGATGCTCTCCTTCTCTCTCTCTCAAGTACCATTTCAATTCATCTTTACCTTTCTCCTCCTCACTCAAGCTTCATGACGCACTTTATATAACAGCTATGTGTTTTTCATCCAAAAAACTATCATTATAATCATCCACCCTCTACAATCCTAAACTCAACCTCCAGCAATACCAACAAGTTCGACAGGTATGTATACACATTTCGTGATGTTTCCCTGAAAAGGACTTCCATGATCTCAGGCGACATGCAAGGGCCAAAGTTATCAACTAGCTGTAAACGCAAAAGTAAAACATACTTAAACTTTCTTTTCAAAGGATGAAAAACTTGGAAACATATTAAGACTAGAAAGCGCAAGCTTTGTGTTGCCGAAACACACAAATACCGCTTTTCACCCAAAGACCAATAGTCAGTAGAGTAGACATAAAATGAAATACGCCTTTATAATAACAACCTTGCCCATTTTCATAGAGTAGCATCCATACCCACATTATAAAAATAGAATGACGGCACACTACTGAGCGAGCAGTCAGGTAAACATAGATAATAAAAATCCATTAATGGAAAGTTACATTTCACTATTACGTTACCTTACTCGGTTATCAATACAAATTGTTTTAACCATATGGGCAAAAGGATAATAATAACACAAACTGCTACCCGTTTTTTAAAATCCAGGAACAGGTCTGTGTCCTGTGTGTACAACGTGCAATGCATGGGTACATATTGCACGTCTTTTATATGTGTGGAACAGACTTCCAGCTCCTCAACTGTACTGAAATCGATTGGAAGGAATGGGCACGCCCGAGTTTCCAAGCATGTCACTTGCCACTTCGTGCACTTTTTATACAGGCATGTTTTAGTGAAAAGCTTAATTCTCTCCTCTTCTTTCCCGTACTTTTCAGCTGTCTACACATCTAGCATAGAATGGAATACGGTGTACTCTCTCTCACGTTACGTGTCATTTCTCATTCTCCTCCACACAAGAGCATTACAGAAAAGGAAAAAGGTAAAATTTCTACGGTATAAACTACACGGAAAACTGTGAAAACATTTCTCTCTGTCGTCTCGTAATAACGTAGTTAAATATAGGCAGTGGTTAAAATGTTAAGCGCGTTCTTTCATGTGCATTATATAACGATAACCTATATAAAGTTTACCTTCTATGTGGAAAAAATTCAAGTACACGAGAAATGGCAAAAGTGATATGCTTTCCTGGTATATTTCTAGTACACAAGGTAGAGTAAAAGGAGCAATGAGTACTCTTTCTTGATGTAAACCAACACAAGCACATGCCTCCACATTCTGTCCATTTTTCAATGAAAGCTTTTCTGTTGTTATTATTGCTTTAGTAAAATCTTGTGTTATATATCATATATTAGTATGCTGTTTAGTTTCATTATATGAAACCATTAATAGTACATATATATGCATATTGAAACTAGTTTTTTAGCGGAAACCTCTTCAGACTTTCTTCCTGAAAGCATTCATTCAAGTTTATAAGCATGTATGCATCACATTAAAATATCTTAACATTATGTGCATGCAACTGCTATATTTTTGTTGTGATCTTCTATAGCAGAAATTTGTTAGTTATATAAGCATTGTGTGTAGTTTGTACAACTTTTTTACGTATTAAAAGCTTGATATTTTGGAATAGGCCTCTCGCCGCATATGTTCATACGTTCGAATGTACATTTTGTAGATAAATGAGTGGCACTTACACTTGTGTGGAAACTCGATATATAATATGCACCCAAAAATAAATATGTATGTATATAGGGCCAAGGCATATCGTTGCCACTGTCGAAAGACTTTTCAATTCCAATGCAACTAGAAATGAAGAAGAACAGTCTTTCGAAATAATATAGTTTCCAAGTTAGTTTCAGTGTAAACAGATATAGACAAGAAGGAAAGGAGAGAACGCTGCTGAGTGGTATATAGGAAAAGCAACAACCGAGAAAGAAGTAAAAAAATTGGAGTGGTGGACTGTGTGATATAATATGATGTGTGTACATGTATATTATGTTGTGTTATCAAGAGCCAAAAAGGAAACCTGCCAATTGGCCAAAACTCCCGTACTTTAAGTAGTTGCAAGTACTGTGAAACCAAAAGGAAAAGGTATAAAAAAAGTTTACACACATTGGAATACTACCACTACCATCATCACGTAAACTGCACGCATATATATGGTTTGTATACAAATGTGTGGTGGTTTAAAGAAAATAAGTTGATATGTTTGTATTTCGTGTAGAAAACTAAACATACATATATGTATATAAAGGAAAGAAAGCAGTATAAAGGCAGAGCGCACACTACCACAAAAATCTTCATGAAAGATAAAAATGTTTGTTACTATGATTGCTGGTAGGTGAAAAGTGCTTCGTTCACACAAACACACATACACACGGCTGAAATGAAAGTAAATCGTTATACTCACCAAAGAGAGGGGACCGTCACAATTACGTGAAAAATAATAATGGACGAGCTCGAAGGAAAATTGGTGTAAATTACCAAGCTAATTAGAAGAGAGTGGCATAATATCGAATTCGGCAACGCAAAATGGTTGCTTTTACTTGAGAAATTATTTAACAAAATAGTTAATAAGCAGGATGTGTACAGTGCTAAGTAGAACTGGAAAATAAATTTACTTCCAGTGAAAAGGTGAAAGTATCAAGCAAATAGTGGACTGTGTACGGCAGATTAAGGGAAAATTAAATAATTCAGCAATTGTCCAGAATTGTGTACTAGCTATCCATTAAACAAAATCGATTTGCTAAGTGTGGAAAACTGTTTTAGAAGGAAATTTAAGTAGTTAAAACGTATTGATAAGAAAGTATTAGAAGCATAGCTTGAAAAGCTGTTATTAAGTGTTATAAATTACGTGTAAATAGATTATTTCTTGTTTGTGATCTGAAGTGCTGGCACCGAATTTCACAACAAGCGCATATATTCGTTTAAACCACATATTTATCTCATTTAAGTATTTACATGCATGTAATTATTGTGCTATATTAGGAACCGATTGCTATACGTAATATATAAGCTATTGTATGCGCGTTTTGAAGAAGCTAGTCATATAGAAGAAAGAGTAATTACAAATTTCATTCCGATTGTCATAACTTTAATGACAATACTAAAGCAAAAACACAAATAGAAGTCAACGAGCGCATCATCAAATTGCTTTTGACATTTTGTTGTCGCGGCTGAAGTTTCAGATAAGTCAGAGATAGTAACAAGAAATTAACTTTTAAAACGTAGTTTTTATACCTATACTTCGACAGAAAAAGTATAATGGAATTTTAAGCAACATTTTGTCCTCGTTATTCAGTACACATTTCAATGGTATTTTAACCAACGACAGAACTATGGACAAATACGAATGATATAATAAAATTGATATAATGGAGAATTGTAAAATGTGTGGTGAACTGTATGGTGTTGTGGGTAAAAAGCGGAAATACGCTGTATGCATACCTACGAATGACTACCACTGCTAAAAACCACAAAAAGGATAGACGCACACAAACACAAATAAACTTGCAGTATCAGCAGTTTTCTTTCTTAATAGCTAAAGACTCTCTTTCTGCTCGCTCTATTCAACTTGAGTCAATATCGTAACAAGATAACTCATTCTTTCATTTAAAATCCTAAAAATACCAAACATTTTTTATGAAATGGTTTATTAACTTATCTGATGCTGGGTACAACTGTAAAATAATAATTTGAATAGCATCATCACAACTCCTATCATTTTCATCATCAGAAGCAGCCTCATCATATTTTCGTCATTGTTTTCATTAATTCTGTGCTAAATCAACAACGCAGTATAAGCACCTTGTTTTTTCACTATTATCGCCTCATCGAGTGCTTGTGTTATTATGATCCAATAGTTTGGTGGCTCGTACGTGACATTTTCTCTGTAACGCTCGAGTGACAGCACAACATCAAAACACACAAAAAACCTGTGATATTCAAGTAACGCGAGCAGTGACTGGGATTGACTATCAGCATATTTTTTTACATGTGCGCATCAAAACGCAAGCTGTAAGCAGTGGATTGAAATTGATACATGATAATGAATAGAACTAAAAGTCGGAAGAAATGTGCATGACTAACTTCGCATCAAACTCAACATCATCATCCCAAAGAAACAAGGTTGCGTGAATGTGTCCTGACTTGTGAAGCTGTCACCTTTTAAGTTTAAAAGTGAAACATAATATTATACTTGCACCGCTGTATATGCCATTGAATATCCTGTGTTCATTATTTTTTAATCTTTAATCTTATATATCTGAGCTACATAGCTCTTCTGAGAACACTTATTGTGCTACTGGCGCACGGCCATCCTTCATCAGTTTATCAGTCAACAGACATTCCATTTTTTGGAGAGAGAGAGAGGGGTCTTCCTGTCCTGACAAGGGTACAAGTGACCCAAAATTACTAAATTTTACAATATGCAAGAACGCTATTTAATTATAGATGTATATTAAACGCGAACATGTACATGAAATAATTTACAAATAATCTTCCAAACGTAAAAACAAACCGTTTGCATTGAAATGAAATTATTGCAATAGAGCGCATTTACTAATTACAGTCACAAATTATATTCCAAAATGATCATTATAGTATGGCAAAACTTCTGGTTTTTGTAACATGATTACGTTTCATGAGGCACCGTTTAGGGTCCGGGAAAGGACCTGTCACATCCAATTATTCGATACTGCTTCGTTATAGAGCAGAAACGAGTAAGCAAGCTATTAGCACATGTGAAACGAACTTATGCTCGAGTGACGAGTATACTTGCGTACTACATATAAATATACGAAAGGCGGATGAAAATATATTGGATATAAAAAAGTCCACTTGTGTTCAACAAAAAAAAGTTTGTAAAGAAAGTATCCGATTTTAGTCGGAATAAAAAGCTGCCACACTGCAGATCAAACGTGAGAGCTTGCACTGTGTCCCCGCTGAAAGTTCCACAACGACGGTCACAAGCAATTCCAGTTCTAATAACGCTCGAAGCGTTAACAACGTGAACAGTACCAGCGGCAACGGGTCAGGCCGGGTTTGTGTCATGAGTGCAGATCTCAGCCTGAAAATTGATACACCCGCTGAAAGTATCGAAGCACTTGCAAAGGAGGCTGAAGCCCTCAAGGCCAAACTTGAAGAGGAGAGACAGAAACTCAATGATGTTGCATGTAAGTAATTTTTATTCACTAACTTATTTTCTCTTTTCTAATTGAAAACTGTAAACAAAGCTCATTTATTTAGATTGCAAAAAAAAGTGTTAACATTTTAAACTAACTACCAAGAATAATCTTCTCGTACTTTGTACATTAGGCAAACTGTTTTCATTAATGTTCCTTGCGAAAATAGGCTAAAGAACTTGGTTTTAGACGAAGAAAATATTTCATGTACATACACACAACGCCTCAAATTACTTTGTTCGATTGATCGGTCTGCATTTAGGTATGTACATCATCGTTCACATATCATATAAATATGTATATATCAAAGAACGGCAAAAGTTTTTTTTTAAAGTTAGCAGATTTACGTATGCTACTATATTATTATAGTTAGTTATAGTCATGTCATGTCATAACAAATCAAAAATCTTTTGCATTACTGTAAAATTGCCGTGTGTCAATTTGTTTTATTTTCAATGGAAAATACAACATAGGAAGTGCAATTTCATGATAAGGTAAATATGAATGAATACAAAAATCGGTATGCATATAAATATGCGACGAAAATAATAATTTGTAGGTTTTCTGTATGTAATCTAGAGAAACATGCTCAAATTCCAGTTCACTAATATCTTTTCGAAATTTCTGTTTTCTCATTTTGGAAAAATATCCCATTTGGGTCGGTCCAAAACTTTTTTCCCATTCATATTTGTATTTCCCGTGATGATTTTAGTTTATATATACGGTATTCGAATTCATGTACGCATTTCCTATTCCCAAACTCTAATGTACATTCATTTCATTGAGTGAAAGCATAGCAGGTTAAATTATTAAGATGTCTTCCAAAATTCCAATGAAAAAATGTATACGAGAAATACTAGTAAAACGAAGAAACTGAATGGTAGTCATATCCAATATCAGATATCACATAAGAATGGCAGACAGAGGCAGTACCTCACAAGAAACGAAAAAGTTTTGTGCTCATGACAGATGAAAAATTCCAAGAATTTACGACAGTCTTTAAATACTACATCACATCACTTTAGGCGTTATTTTTTACAAGTCTATCATCTCATATAAGAATGCAAGTCGAAAGCGTTGACTGCTGCCGAATCATGGTGTAAATCTATAACTCCATATAAGGTGTTAGCTGAACATGACTTTTTCAAAGGAATTGGATACGCATGTAAAATCTATCTTTGTCATTCTTCGTATTTCAATTTATAGTTTTAAAACTGTAAAAATACGTACATACGCATGAAAAGGCGGTTTGTCATAATTTTGAAGTAGTTTGAACAAGTTTACAAACTCCTGTATGAAAGAATATGACTTATAACACATGGGTACATATGAAATGGTTTGAATTTTTTCATTATGAAAGCATATATTTTGTTTAACAGTGTCAACAGTAGCTCAACGACTGGAAAATGTTGGTCAGCTTAACATCAAATGTAGGCGAACTCTCAAAGGACATCAGGGCAAGGTATTATGTGTGGACTGGTCCCAAGATAAACGTCACGTTGTCTCGTCGTCGCAGGTATAACTTCTAAAATGTCTTCGACTTTTGTTCGTTTATGAACGAAATTTTTATTAATTTAATGAGCTGCTTTAAATGAATAGAGTTTTATATCCATCGTATATTTTCTTTTACAGGATGGTAAAGTAATAATATGGGATGCATTTACTACAAACAAAGAGCATGCCATCGCAATGCCCACGACGTGGGTGATGGCATGCTCATATGGTCCTTCAGGAACTGTGATCGCTTGCGGGTAATAACTTCATTATGTTTAATATTTGGTTTTTTTCCAAACTATTTTATTTTTCATCTGGTTAATTGCATTTGTACTATAATCATCAAAAGACAACGTTATTTGCTTGTTAGTTGAGTAAACACGTTTTTGTAGCATCTCATTAATTTAATCTTTGTACTCTGCGTTGACTTACACTGAATATAAGCATGGTTGCTTGTTTGCATAGACTGTTAATGAGGGATGTGTGCTCATCTTGGTTGTCGTTCTGTTTCTGTATGTGGTCGACTGTTGATGTAATGCAAACAGGAAACTTGTGGTTTTATACGTAATTATTTAAAGGAGCACCAGGACGAGTATAGGAAACAACGGAAATCATATAATGAATGATTTGATACTTGACTTTTTCATCGTCTCATAGCGTAGCATAGCTCGATTTAATACTAGGCAGTCAAATAATATTATGATATGTCTAATGTTTGCATTTATAATTTAGTTAATTATTAATAGGGAACCGTGCTATACAATAATTTAAATAAACATTAATAAGCCTTTCATTTTTTACTTTGACTGTTGGATGTTTTCACGCGAATGAAATTATTACTGATGTAGTGTACATACATACGTCTGCAAAATTTGATGAATGATTTTTTTTAATTTTTCGGATCAATATTTTGAATTAAAATCATGAAAGTTCTAATGTTTTTATTGGAAAAATCCTCATATTAAACAAGTTTGTTGGTCGTTTTTACAGAGGGCTTGATAATAAGGTTACCGTGTATCCCCTGTCCTTGGAAGATGACGCGACCCAAAGAAAAAAGCCAGTGGGAACTCATACCTCTTACACTGCCTGTTGTACATTCCTTCCTTACTCAGACTATCAGGTTTGTAGATAAGTGGGATCAAATTCAATATTTGAACAGATTATTATGGGAAAGCTAACAGCAAAGAAATGAATTTGTTTATTTTGCTTTAAATTTTAGATCTTGAGTGGTAGTGGTGATAGCACATGTGCGTTATGGGATGTAGAGTCCGGTTCGAGATTACAAAGCTTTCATGGTCACACTGGGGATGTCATGTCTTTGGATCTTGCCCCACAAGAAAACGGAAACACTTTTGTCTCAGCTGTAAGCTTAAAAGAATATAGTAAATTTTTCTACATCGTGCTGGTGAAAAATAATCTTTTTATTTCATGAACACCTGTTGTTACCTTGATGTAATTGAACAGGGCTGCGACAGAAAAGCGTTGATCTGGGACATGAGAACTGGACAGTGTGTACAAACATTTGATGGTCATGAGAGCGATATCAATACTGTTAAATTTCATCCAAGTGGAGATGCGATAGCTACTGGTTCCGATGATGCAACAGTACGTTTTATTTGTTAAAAAATATATGTGGCATTTTCAGAGTTTTATATAATGTTATTTGCATGTTAGTTATAATGTTATGTATCTTGTGACAAATTGAATACATCGAGGCTACTTTATATTATTCAAATAAGTACCCTTTGATGCATACTGGTTTGTAAATGTCTATAAAGTATCATATTATTTTGTGCACCTCTTTGTAGTGTCGATTGTACGATTTGAGAGCGGATCGAGAAATTGCTGTGTACTCCAAAGAATCAATAATCTTTGCAGTGAACACAGTAGATTTTTCACACAGTGGAAGGCTACTGCTTGCGGGCTATAGTGATTACACGGTGAACGTATGGGATAGTCTGAAATGTCATCGGATATCAATACTCTACGGGCACGATAACAGGGTCTCATGTCTCAAAGTTTCTCCTGACGGCACCGCATTCTGTACAGCGAGCTGGGATTCCACACTTCGTGTAAGATTTCTAACTTTACAAAGAAAATTTTTGCTGCTACTTTACTTTGTCCTTTCCCATCAGATCAAATATACGAGAGCACACACATTTAAGTATATAGACCTTGCTAATAGATTCCTGCACAATCTTCTTTGAACAATGTACAGTGTATCAATTTTATCATTCCAAGAGCTATACATTTACATTATTTCTTTGCTTTTTGCGTTTTCATTTACACTATTCTCTTTACTTGCTTCGTTCTTGATACCTTTCAGTCTAAAAGAGAAAGCGATAATAAGTACATGATTTTTGCCCGCAATAGATCTCTTTTTCGTTCGCAACGTAACTCTTGGCATTTTCGTGTTCTTCATTGTTCAAAAGCAGCAAAGTGAACTGAATCCTTTTTTGTAGCCTTGCTTTTTACCTTTGATATTGTACACCTTACCAATAGTGTTTGTTCTTTTTTTCTCGTTCACCGCATATAACGTTCATATATAGCTTAAATACATTCTTGTCTTGTGAAAGCTATCTGTCTGTGTCTATCTGTTTTACAAAAAAATAAGATACACACCTTTGTATACTCATGCTTTCTTTTGCTTGAAACCCCAAAAAGCCTACTTTTATATCTTATCACCATCAAAAGCTTTTCCTTTTTTTATTTAACTTTCTTTTTACATCACATCCTTTTTTGGTTGCCGCGGGGGAACTTTTTCGAAAGGGAAAATAGAAAAGAGAGCCTCACTATTTTTCTTTTAAATTGACGTTGTTCCCTTTTCTAACCTGCTTCCATTTTCATAATGATCTTTGGTTTACTTTTTCCATAACAGTAAGAAAAATATCTTCTTTTTGCGGCAGGGTGTGTGCTCACACATTTATTTTCTACCTGCCTTTTCAAAAACTGAGAATGTGCTCTTTAACTTCCATTGTGATGAGACTTATTTGCTCTTTACTTCAGTTTGCTAAGTCTTTTTTTAGGGTCTCACCAAGAAAAGTGGACAGTGTGTCTAATGCCTTTGCTAAATACATTGTAGTATAGCGAGATAGGATAATGATATTTTTTGTCTTTTTGTATTGCTTTTATCCATTGGCTGCCTACGAATTAGAAGCTATTATGTTGTGCTTGTTCTCATTTTCCTTGCAGTTTTTCCATTTTCGCATTTTGCCAGTTGTACATTTACTGAAATTAACTTTTACTGACTGAACTAGTAGTGGTATATTCATTAGTGGGTTATGATGATGGTGCTGGAGAAAGCAGAGAAGAGAAATGATCATCATTTTTACTTCAAGTCACGTATTCACTTCATCATTTACCGCATGCCTTTTTTCTCATACTTTTACTTACTCAACCGTATAAAAATAAAATACGATCTAGTCAAGTCAAAAACTTGTGTAATAAAAAATGGAAAAACAACTCTATAGTCGGTAATGCTTGCTGACATATGTACACATTCATACATACATATATAGAGAGGTCTTCATGCTGCTTCTTCTTGAAAAACGAAAATATGCCCATTCATGCTTGAAGGTATTTTCTATACTGGTATTGTTGTAATTCTGAAGCGGGTAATTTCCGATCGGTGATGGAACGACAATGACGATCCTTTTTACACTCTTCCCGCATTCTTTGTAAATATTTTTAAAAGCATAACGCACCTACATGCAACGCATTCAAAAATATATAATTTAAGCCTGTAATTTTCAACAAAATAAATTTCCATTCATATACATACTCGTTGTTCGCATATACTCGTATTGTTCAAATTTTGTATTTATTGAAAGGTAAAAAATTGTCCTAAAAACATAAGCAAATGCTCAAAGTAGTAGTTACTTAAATAAGTGAATCTTTAATTATTGCAATTAAATAAAGTACTTGGTTTTACGTTTTTGGTTCAGTCCAACAGTTATCGTATAATTATTTATCCCACAAGTTAACACGTCAGTTGAGCACTACTTTTCTTTAGCTTTTATTGGATTTGAACTAGGTTCAAACTATTTCATAACAATAAGGGCATCTTTCTAAGTTTTCCATTGTAATACCATCATAATAAATTCATGCGCATCGCTTATTTCGCTCTAGAAAGCAAAATAACACATCGAAATAGCTTTGTTTAGCCGCTTTTAATATTGCCTAACGTTCTATACAGACTGTAGTGTTTAGCTTTGCCTCTAGCTCTGTTTTGCTCGTTTACTTTTATCGTTCATGCCATGCAATATGTCTTCAACAACCTGTGATTCTACTCGTCTATTTATAGCTTTTAGATGTTTGTAATCGGATTATTCAAGTTCTTTGTAACGCAGTATAGTTGTTGATGACAATAAATTCTTTTGAGAGATGTCGATTCTTCTTTAATTTCAATGATAATATGATGGCTATAAAAACCAAGTACCTATCTTTCTTTACTTCTATTACCCCCTCGAATTCCTGTCTTGTCCATATTTTCACACTACTTTACTTTTACTTTAATACATGCCAAGTTTTCATTAATATTAATAAAACTTTTTTTATGTTCATTTCAGGTCTGGGCGTAAATAAATCAGTATACAACTTAAAATATTCCAACCATACTATTTCTACTACAAAATCGTAATATGTATGTAAAGTATCGTTACTACTTGTAATACTGTCATATAACTAACATTAACTTACAAAAACATTATTCATTGTCAGTATAATATCACGACATCATTCATCAATATATAATTATATTGCATTGAGCGTACATAAAGTATATATACTACACACAATATATATCTAAAAAAGAAAGAAATAATTTAACCTTCATTCTCAAAAATCGGCCAGAAACTTTTAATGATCAAAATTTCGAGAAATAGAACTAACTCAATCGAAATTTATTTAAAAACCAATTTAAAGGGAATATCTTGCCAGCGAAAGATAAAATATCGAATCCAAGAGTGAACTAATTTGATAAACAATTATAAAGTGCAGCCGAAAATAAATTCAAACAAACAGAATGCATAGAATTCCTTCTCACAATAAACTTCTGTTTAACAATACATGTCGAAGGGGAACCAAGAGTACTTACTATACTCCTCCATTTGTTTGTTCTTATCGTGTATAAAAGCACATACATTGTGGTATATGTATAAATAATAACCGTAATTCTGTTCATTTTTTGAAACTACTAATACGCCATGCCAGTCAGTCAATCCATCAATTTTACAAAACCTGAAAACATCTAAGGCTTCCATAAGTTTAAATGAAATAAATAGTAAATATAACATAACTTGCAGCAACATCTAATCAAAATCACAACACAAACATACTACATACACACAAAAACTAACATAAAGCTATAAAAATATTACAAATTTGAAAAACAAATTTCAATGAATCATCCACAATTTCAAAAGATTGCCGCTTCAAAAACTAAAAAACCGTATTTATTATTAGATGCCCAAAAGTAATTACATTTGTTAATTATGATTCGTAAAAACAAGAACTGTTGCGGTAAAAAACTAAAATAGTAATTTAAGAAATTCTCTTTAAAAACAGGTCGACGCTATTACTATTACTGTTACTAATTGTATACTATACTAATATGCGTTTACAACGACAAGGTGTGCTGACTTATGTAATAATTCTACAGTTTTAAAATCAACAGTTAAGTAATACTACTTATTTTTTATTTATAAAAATGCTGTTGGACCCCTTAAAATTACTACGATGGCGAATGTCGATTAGTAAAACTTTTCATTTTGGTCGCAAGTCACAGAATAAGAATTACAGTTTAAATTAATGTTACGTACAAAGGTGAGCATAATTGTAGCGCTGTTAAAAATGTAGTTGCAGAACGAAGAAACAAACATAAAAATTACAATGCCAAGTAATTACACACAATTATTTTCGCACATGCTGATTTCCAATGTCAAATAAACATTTTTTTTCTCTCAAAAATCCTCTTTTTGAACAAACTGAGCTTCACGTAATTGTAACGTGACATGTATTTTTAACAAAGATTAGTGCGCTATTTTTAGGTTTTATATTTTAAAGTTTTTAACCAATGAATTTTGCTATATTTTTGCTAGAGAAATATATTATGCATTCTTTTTTAAATGTTGAGACTTGAAATGTACTTACAACTTTTGTGTGAACCAGAAGAACAACGCAAGTTGATATATATGAAAAATGATAACTTCCATATAAATTCACCACTCACCAATCATTCACAGTTCACACACACAAACTAAACATAAAACATTCTAATCTTAAGTAATAATTTTAATTAAAAATTGTTTAACATTTAAAAACTAGAAAGAACCATTTATATTAGTTTTATTATATTTAACAATAAAGTTTTAGTGTCGCTTTTTGCTATATACAGAAATGTAATATTTTTAGATTGTTTGTTATTATTAGGAATTGTATTAATTGTTGGTAACTTCGTAGCATGTCGCGTGATCACAAGTCAATGATACAATCAGTAAAAAGCACGCGTTATATATTATCATGTCAGATTATTCGCTTTAAAATCTTATACGTTTTTAGAACAATGTCTATAACTAAATAGTGATATTGACATATTATAGATATCAAATTATTAT
>JAQFXM010000388.1:0-52934 GCA_034693345.1 Entomobrya multifasciata
AGTAGTATTAGCAATCATCCAGGATTTATTGGAAGTGTTAGATCCAACGTTAAAAAAGGACTGATTGGAGGACCTAACGCAGCATATTTTGGAACTATTCAGAGAATTGTTCCACCAGCAGTGTTGACTCAGCATCAGCATTATCCAGCGTATTATGGACCGGCAGAAATTCAGGAAATTAAAAATCTCGACTCGCAAGATCATGATAGTCGACTGAAGAAGTATTGGGAAAATAAAATCACAGAATTGTAGTAAAAATATAATTATTTCATTGAACTGTATATTTGCGTTGTCTTTTCTTGTAAAAAGTTAACATTGTAAATATAAATATTACGCATGTATTGTAGTTTTTTGTTGTTAGTAGAATGCTAAATGTACAAACAAAAGTTGTGTTGAAACCTTTCACAAAATATTAATTTGTTCAGTGTAATCGTAGTATGTATTTATAAAGTAGCAGATATATTGTAATGCTTTGACATTTAGTGTGTTTAAGAATAAATATAATTTTCAGTTGTGTTATAAAGCTACAAAACAATTTATTAAAATGCGTGTAAACCAAATTAATTGATATTGCTTTAACGTCACAAGAAAATTACCTGGCATAAGAGTTCTTTTGTAGTGTTGTAGATGTCAGGGGGTTTAAAAAGTAATAGAATTGAGTGGGATTGACAGTTAAAATTAGTGAAAACCAACGTAAAGGAACATTGCATTGGTCCAGAATTTTTCCATAAAAATTCATCCTTCCAAATTTTAGAGAAAATTATAAATAGCTGTTCATTCTATATCCGATCCGATCCCTTCCATGAATATTTCCCTACTACAACTGACCACATTCGGTGGTTGGTGCAGTGCACCGAAAAACCGGATTTTCTTCTTACCATTGTAAAAGATGCCAACTTGCAGAAAAAACATTAATCCTTTTTGTAAAAATGCACAAATTACCAAAGAACAAACCTTACAGAAACATTGTATTTTTTATTTATTTTGAAACACTCATTCTTTCAGATTTACACTGAAATACAGATATATGCATATTATGCACCTCCACCTCCTGTGCATCTATTAAAAAAGTGTTCTCTTAAATTAAAAATAACGATCACTGCCTCTGCCGAGAACATAGACAAAACTGCTTTCTTCGATCCGGTAACAAGTTTGCGAACAATTTTTTTTCTAGACTCAGACAACAGGTGCAGAGTGCAGACACCTACCAGCCCTGCCATGCCATGCCACTGATGCCACCAACATAGCCAAATTACCAATAATGCCAAAAAAATAATCTGCCTGAAGACAATGGAATGTAGTGACGATGATGTCTTCTTACCTTGATGACCAATGAAGTGCTAAAGTTGCAGTCAGATTTTTAAAAACTCTGTTTATATACAAGAAAAACCAAAATCAAGAACATGCATAGTTATGTATATAAAAACAAAATATTATTGTTGTTCTGGTTCAATAACTGATAAGATAACTTAAAAAATCAACAGAATTGCATATTGACTCAAATCGATAAAAAAGTAGCTTGCTGATCTGTCTAGTCAGTGCAGTGGTGCAACTATTATGTACCTCAGCTCAGTACCTTCTTCTGTTTTAATATATTCATTCATTTATTATTATTTAATTTCCATTGTTGATTGTTAAAGTCATCAATTTTTGTAAAAATTGCAATTTATTTATCCGCTCTTATCAACTATCTTCTAATCCGGTCTTTTTTGACAACGAATCCTACAAAACTTGCATTCCTCCATCATCATCCATCCCCGAAATACCTAAGCTACTTGACTACACATTTGAAATGGAAGCACCTGCATCTCTCGATTTTGCTCTTTGCAGATTTCTTGATGATTTGAATGTTTTTTCAAGTTTATTTTTTTCAGTCAAGTCAAGAACGAAACAAGTTGTACTGTAAATTTTTTTTACTGAAGTTGTATGCATACATACTTCTCTTTTAACAATCCATTATTGTCATTTCTTCATCAAATTGACTTTTACAACCTTTCCTACATCTTCTCATTGTAAATTATTAGATCATTGCCTTTTTCACTATTCAAAGCAAATGGGCCAGTCAAAATGGAAATTCTTGCCAGAAAAAAAGATAACCCATCATCACAAAATGGAAAAATAGCACAAAGGAATCCAGCCATCATTTTTATCTTCATCAAACTTCCACATCTTTTCTATTTTGACTTGTGAATGAAAAGAGATGAATATATTTTCAGAAGAGAAGGCTTGCTTATGTTTATGTCATGTTAAATATATTTCTGCATTTTTTATTGGCAATCACCGTAACAGTATCATATACACACGAAGGGGAAAAAATCACTGCACTGTGCTCTGCACTGCAAAAGTAAATAATAGAAATACCAATTGAATGACAACAGCACAAAAGAACATAGCCCAACCACCTAGAAGCATAATTTACATTCACAACATCACATTTCAAAAAATTTCAATGGCAAAGTTAGAGGTAATCATAATCGTATCATCAAATTCACAAAAGCGATTATTTGTTCAATGAGGCGCAGTCAACAAAATGGAATGTTGAATGTCATAAAGTAACGATAACATACTATAACTTCACCAATAATTTAATTCAACAATGATCATATTCACAAAATACAATATAAAAATACTACACTGATTTTAAAATTATAGTCCATTTTTTTGCAACGCAACGGCTTCAAGCGTTTGTACCTGCATTGCATGCATCAGGGTAGTTGCGAAATGTGATGGTGGTATCGCATCGGTGATATGGTGGCCTTGCATACCATTCCATTCACATTTGTACTTTGATTGCTTTTTTCCTCTCTACCTGTTGACTGATCAACTATATCATCAAAATTAATCCACAGTCCTTTCAAACCTTATTTGCTGCTTTGTAACTTATGTATGCTAATCTCGATGTTTACACACCCAACTTGACTCTCACTATGGTCATAATTCAACAAAAATAAATCAATATCAACATGTCAAGTCGACCGTTAGCCATATTACCATTACCACTGCCACCATCATCACCACCAATCCAATTTCTTTTTATCGAATGATAAGTTTATGAGAGCGCATGCCATACAGATTTGTACGCGTGTAATTTATTGCAAAGTTATGTACGTGCAATAATGCATTTTATGATCTTTTTGCAGAGATTAAGTTATTTTGAGAAGGGACCTTTGTTGTCTTCCAATGCCCCATTATCTATTGTCAAAAATTTTTTTAAGCAGCAGCTTCCTTCAGAACTCTTTGCATACTTGGTGCTCTGGCGGACTGGCGGTTAGATTTTTTTAACGTGTAATTTTGTGTGGCCATGATATCACCTTAATCACCACTACTTAATCTGCATTATACTTTTATATCCTGTAATAATATTTTACCGGTATGATTATAACTAAATTTTATTATTCCATTGATCCTCGTTCAATGTAATCCAATCCGACGTAATCCATTGATGAAACGAAATTAATAGAAAATTGCTGTTCGATAATAACCATGATTAGACTTTGGAATTTACAATTATCCATGTACTAACTAGCTGAAGGACAAAAAATTGTTATGCATTTAGTAATCATGGTACGACGGTTGAGATTTGATTAAGTTGAGGCTACTGAATGGCTTATAGAATAGATAGGTTGGGTGTGGGTGCACACTTGACTAATGTATCTGTCTAAAAGTAGAGGGTGTACGTTGTACCTACCTGCCTACCTACCTGTCTTCTAAAAAAACAAATGAATAATTTCTTTACTGGTCTCTAGTAAATTATTAAGCTTAGCTTTGTTCATTCATGATAATAATGATGATGATCCGTCCCCTTTTTTATTGCTTTTTTGCATATGAAGTGAATTGCTAAAAAAATATATATGTACGTATATATTTGATAGGATTGGCTTGATAACAATTCAAAAATAAATTTGTGGCAGTGTGTGGTTTGGTTGGTTGGTTTGGCAGTAGTGGACACTGTGAGGCCGATGACAAGAAGCGATAAAGGTAACAAATGAAAAAGTACCGCAGTGCAACTTGCAAAAGTAAGCGATTGTTTACTTCGGCCAGTTTAAATTGTAATATGAAGTGAATGACAATAAATTCTCTGACAATCCCTTCATCTTGTAGAGTAAAATGGAATTTAAATGAATAGGGCATACACCACCAACCATCGCAGCGCAGAATAGCTATAACTGCAAAAGTTCAATTCAGGCGATGAATCATAAAAAAGTATTTTACATGTTGTTATGTTACATGTTTCTCTACGTGCTTACTTTTCATCTTTCATTGTGGCTGAATATCATCATGGAATGATATTTTGGCCCTGGGCTGATCAAAATGATATTTTTTACTGATGTTACAGCACAATAGGTACTTTTTTAGCCTCTGAAAAAAATATTAAAATTTGTGATAGCAAATTAAAATAACAATCGCATTTTGTCAAGTAAGTGGGATGTTAATGTTGACAGTTAATGAAATGAAAAGCGTTGTAGTTTGATTTTGATTACTATTGTATTAAAATGATGTGTTTGCATTCTATTAAAAGAAGCAAAATGAAAAGGAAGGGATAGGCATAAAAATGGAATAATAGAGAGTTCAACAATTCAATGCAAAGGCTTTTGACATTGTGCAAATTGGAATCTTTAGAATGATGGCATGCTGGCATGGTATGGTGTGACCTTTACGAAATGATAAATTTAAAATTGTCATAGACGCTTTTCAGAGATTAAAAATAATGGCAAATTAATTAGAAAAATAATGATTCTAATAATTAAAAGTAAAATTTATTTATGTAAATAAAAATTAGGATAAAAATGAATTCCCAAAGGTGTACATTGAGATGACATTAATTCCCGTAACCTATTATATTAAACTGGGAATAATGGTGAAACAATGTTTGAAAGAATTGTTTACAGAGTATACAACAACTCGTTTGGTCAATATTCGAAGTCCGTTTATTGCAATCGTTAATCTTCTTTTAGTTATAATGGTTTGGAGTTCGTTTTTAGGAGGGTGAGTCAACTGTCACGACAAAAAAATACCCGGGTATTATTATAACATAGTGGGATGCAAAAAAATAGGAATACGTTTGTAAAATTATGCTTAATTTTTATGTAGAATAAATTTTGACGTTCGAAAACTTTACCAAGTTCCTTGTCCAGTAACTGGGATAATTTTATCTAAAGTTAAAGGATACGCTTCCACGGAAGATCTTACAGATGAGGATTTAGCAATTACCAGCCCCCACTTGTATAAAAGAGTGTGGGATCCACCAGATCTTATATTTCCTGTACATGGAGGTGAAGGGGAAGCTGGAAGTTTTCTCATTGTGACGAATTTGATCATTACTCCGAATCAGACTCGCGGTTTATGTGAGGAAGTTCCAGTAAGAAAATTGAAAATTTTTGTTGACAATTGTATTATTAGCTTGATTTTGAAAAAAATGACGATCTTGATTCTGAAAGGATTCCAGTCCTAAATCGAATTGTCAAGCGGATTCAGATTGCCCCTTAGGATATTGGACACACAGCACACATGGCGTATTCACAGGGTTGTGTAATCAAACTACTCACACTTGCCAGATTAGTGCTTGGTGTCCTGTTGCAAATGACAGTTTGCCGAGGAGAGGGGAGAAGCCGCTTATAGAAGCTATTCAAAATTTTACTTTGATGCTCAAGAATACTGTAGAGTTTCCTGGATGTGGACATAAAACGGGACGATTGATTAAAAGTGATGTGAGCAAAGATTACATTAAGAATTGTACTTGGAATCCTAATACACAGACTACCTGTCCGGTATTTAAGATTGGTGATATTATAAAATATGTTGGAGATGACTATAATGAAGTCGCAATTAAGGTACATACTAGCATGCATGTGTAGGAAAGTAATGTAATGAATTGTGAAGTTGGAAAACATTAAGATTTTTAAAAAATAAGTTTTTAAAAAAAATTCTTCGGGTTTAGGGCGCAGTTTACCGAATTAAGGTTCTGTGGAATTGTGACTTTGACTTTGGAAAAACACCGGATGATTGCCAACCAACATTTAAATTTTTCAGAGTGGATGATAAACACGCTCTGCATTCTAAAGGATGGAACTTTAGGGCTGCGGATTATTATTATGAAAATAGGAGAACTCTTAGAAAATATTATGCTATTAAAATAATAATAGACTTGGAGGGGGAAGGGTTAGAATTCAGCTTTTTTCATTTTGGTACTAACCTAGGAGCAACAATTGGTTTTTTCTCTCTGGTAAAAATCACATGCATATTATAATCTAATATGTATGTAGTACCACCCACCCACGCAGAAACTAAGAATGTTTGTTTGTTATAGTGTCCATTGGTCTGCGACACACTTTTGGACATATTCAATTTTTTTGGAAAATTGATTACAAAGGCTACTGGAAAGGATTGTTCCTTATTTCACGATGTTGCTTCACGCTACTTGGATGAAGAAGAATTAAAAAAATTGAAAGCGAAAATGGCGGAATCGAAGCAAGCTTCCAAGCAAACTTCCCAGCTTACTAGCCTTACGGATGTAGCAACCAGTTCGAAGCCCAGTACAGATATAGCAAATAATGATAGCGAAATGGCTTCCAAATCTTCAATGAAAAGTAGTGGTGATAACGCAGCTAGTGACAAGAAGCCTACTTTTACTCCCTTTTCATTATTTAAAGATTAATTTAATAGATTAATACATATATATTGTCATGTTTTAAATGCTATGGGGTATTGTAAGACTTTTAGAACAATAAACGGTTTAAAATGTTGAAAAAAATCCAGAAAAAACTTTTTTACTTTTTCTACCTGTCAAGCATAAACTAAAGTTAATTCCTTTATCGTTTTGCACGTTTAGCATAAATTTATACGCTTTTTATATTAATTTGAATTTTAGATTACTTAGCTACTTTTCATCATAATCTTTAATACGTTTGATAATGTACCGGCACGCATCACAATTGTGAAGTGATGCCTTCCTGTAATGTAAATTCACAGAAGAAAAAAAATCAAAAAGAAGAATCCAATTTGCTTCTTTACATTTTCATAAATTCATAAGTCTAAATTAGAAAAGTCTTTTTGGGAGCACATAACAGACACGTAGCCGGTTTATAAAAACAGGGTAAAATGCATTCATCCTAACGTAATGGTATTATTCTCACTTTTTTGCATAGATTACTTATTACTTTACTACTATGTTCTGCCATAATCCGCTAATCATGAATGTCAGACAACAGAGAATGGATTTTTAAGCCTTTAAAGAATATTAGGCTTGTCGCATGCTTGTAATGTGTATTATGTAGTACAAATAGGAAGGAGCAATAGCGCTAAAGAATGCATATTTTACGATTAAGTGCCAGTTACACAAGTACACTACAAAATTCATGACGGTTTACGTTTAATGTATCGCGATGTGTTTAGGATGAATGTCCATCCAGCTATACAATTTTCTTAACTTCAATTTATACTGCCGGTTATGCGTACGAGATATCTGGGTTTCAATATAACCTTCGCAAGGAACATAGAGTTAAGTTTATCGTAGAACTTACTCAAAAAGTAAATAGGTCGTTTCAAATATAATTTTTACGAATTTTTTACAACACTTATTGCATACAACTCAACAAATTTAATAAATTCCTTTAATCCGGAACTTTGATGCATCTGGTTACTTGTAATTAGTATTTTTACTTACCTCCTACCACACAGTTTAGTTACCATTATTTAAAAATTTTACAAAGAGAAAAGTTGCCGACGAACAACAATAAAGTGAAATAATTTTCGGCGAGAAAAGTAGTAAATGGTAATAATCAGCCAAGATAATATTCATACTGCCGCCGCTGCAAAAATATTATTATGTGATATGACATGACCGTCATCATCATTATATTATAATCATCAAGAGAACTAACTCTTTTTGTCTTTTGACACTGATACTTTTCTGTACGCAATGCAAAAAAAGCAATGATTATTATTATATGCACACATGCCGGAAGAAAACACACGATGAGGACGAAAACGACGATCTAGAGAGACAAGACGAAAAAAATATAAGCTTTGAAAAAATGGTAAAGTGCAAAATCAAAACAGGTTTAAAAAGTTCAAAATATGAAATAATTTTACACATAGGGTGGGCATTCAAATTTCAAATATCAACGAAGGGAAAAAATACGAGAATTTTCCTTAAAAAATATTCGACGGTATAGTACCCATTTTGTTAGATGAGTGTGTGTGCACACAAGTGCGCCCATTCAAGAAAAATCACGATTCAAGCTGATGAGCTTGTTGCCTTCTTTGCCGACGATAAAGTACAAAAAGCGACATTTTTTTCACTTTAAAATTTTTTCACTCACATTTTTTTTATATTTCTTGATCCATTATTGTTGATGATGTACAGAGAAAAGAAGCTCATTTTTTGTTTCATTTATTTCTCTGCTGCTTACACAAGATTTACATAGACTGACTGTCATATAAATTTGCTAAGGAATGCAGTGGTGGTGTGTTTCGAAGAGATACGTGTCAAAAGGCAACAGGTGCCATTAAATACCTGAATTAAGCAGATTTGACATTATTATCTTTCAGACCAATTTTTCACCAGTTTTTTAAAAGCTTTATAATTTTAAAAGACTGAACACATGCGCTCAAAGTTTCATGGCTCAAGCTGGAGAAAATGCGGTTTGGTTTGATTTTGATACGCTTTACATTCCATTCGTTCAACTCTTTCGGGATTTTTTTTTGCGCAGAATATTGACTTGATTGAATAGAAATCTATTGTTTTCTGAAGAGTATAGATGGTTGGCTTTGGCTTGCGTTTTTCTTTAAAAGTTTTTTGACATTGACAGATTGGAATTCTAGATTCATGTAATGGACGTCATTACGCTAAACTCATGAATGGTATTTTTCTGCTTTAATAAGAATTTTTCATCTTCTTTTCTAAATTGGCTGAGTATGATAATAAATGTGGTGAACTGGAGGAATGTAATATTTAGCCAATTAAATAACTTACCTTCAAAGCTGAGAGTTGGGTTAAGCTAACATGAAAATGTTGACTAAACTACTTAACGATGATATGATACCTGCTAAAAAAATCAACTTAGCTTTTCATAATTTCATGATCTATGTATGTTGACGGACACGTTCAAAATAGTTTAGCAAGTGGTTCTTCTTACATGTACGCATTTTATTTCTGTAGATTTTCAGATAATCTCAATTACTTACTTCACTGACTAACGCTGCTTGCTCTTTTTTTGCTCCTGGTGCTATGATAATATGTTATGTTGCTATTTTTTTAGTCCACAGATAGGTAGTTGGGTGAGGTTGATTGTATAACGTATTTATAATGAGGCTGTAAGTTGTTTTCGTTTAGTATTGAACATAAACGGTTCTTTCATGACTTGACTCTCTGAAAAAAATATATTTGCCTCTGGTATCATATCGTAGTATCATATTTTTTGCCCACTTTCATAAGTTTGTAGATAGATATAAATGGCAAATTATATTCTCATTTTAATGTGTACCACACACACGCAACATATTTTAGTGTGGTGCTCGGTCCTCTTCTGCGGCTGTGTAGTTGTAACAATAAAAATTATTGACCATTGAATGTCTCACCTCGTCTATAACAATCACACACACACACATACCAGTAAAAAATATATCAATAAGAATAAAACTAGTATTTTTTTATGAATATGTATTAAGATATAAAAATGACCATCAATTCGCACATTCCCATTCAATTGAAAAACATTTAAGTAGCTAACTAACTATTTTAATGGGCAATTCTCTCGAGATGGTGGAGAAGGTGGTGGTGGTGCATGATGCTGTTTCTCTTTGAAATGTAACTACCATAAAATATATATCTCACTTTTTTCAAAGCCTCTTATTATCATTGGCATGTCATTTTAAAACCTTGTGAGATTTTTGCACATAAATAAATACATATAAACTTTGTATGTATGTACGTACACCTGTTGCTATACTTCATCTATATCTTTTTTAAATGACGACGAGTGTGACTCACGTAACATTTAGTAAGAGTCTACGACTGGTTCCTCTACAAAAATAATAATAAAAGCATTCAATTCATTACTATTATTTTTTTATCCTGCTCTCTTTAATCTTTTTTACCTTGATAATAAACTGAACTCATTCATTAGACTATAGTCAAAAGATCAGCAGTAGTGGAGGAGAATAATATGTGTATGTTTAAAAGTAAAAGAAAAAAGTTGACCAAATAGGCAACTTCTCATCTCATCTTCATTTGCAAAAGGTTGAGTTGAACTGCAGATTGGTTAGTTCCTTTTGTGTGGGGTACCCAGAAAAATTCCTAAATTCCGAGCAGTTTTTTTCTCTTCTGGGTATATAGCCTTGTTTTTCTACAAAGGAATTTTCATTGTTTGCTATTTTACTAGAATAAAAAATAAGTTTAAGAGAATTAGTTGATCTCTTCAAAACAACCACTTTAAGTTTTTTTTCTGTTGTAATGAAATGTTATTCTGCCACTGCGTCTTAAACTTTTTTCCATTTCAATTTACTCGCAATTACCATTTTTTAAGATTTTGCCCCTACCAATCAAAACATTATGCTTATTTGCTACTACATACAAGACATGATCTCTTTTTTTTCGCCATTTTGGACGGTAAAGTGACAGGATCATCATGAAACTCGTGTAAAACAAACAACAACTGCGTGTTGTTTTCTTTTTCTACTGAAATTCGTTCAAGAGAGTAAATTAAATCAAATCAAGGGAGAGGAAAGGAAATCATTTTAATAAAACGTGAGTCTGCTCTGATTGCATTGCAGCACCACAAGAGCTCTATCTATTTGATTTGTTATAATGATTCGACTGCCTGTTAACCTGTGTGAAACTCTTTTCGCTTTTTAATGAGAGAGAAAGGAAAATAAGACAACATTTTACGCTTGTAAAATTGCATATGATATTATTTAGCTTTACATGTAATTTTCTAAAAAGTTATCATTATGTGATTTGTATTTCACGCGGAAGGAGAGCTAAATCATTTAAAAATGGAAATTAGAGGAATGCAATAACCTCATTTGTATCTGATTTTATTGGCAAACCTTAAATGGAAGAATTATTTTAATTAAAATCTGGGAAATGAGATCGATTCTTTTGTTTATAACGCAGCAATAGAGTATATTATATACTAAGCATAAAAATTAATTACAGTTTACACTCCTAGTTTCAAATAATCATGTTGGGTGACACAGATATCTATTTTACTAGTTATATGAAAATGAAAATTCCGTTACGTTTTTAAGTGTGACATTATGAACTGTTATGTGCATATCGTCCATCTTCATCTCATCGTAGACATTCTACCAATACTATTCCTACGCACATCTGGAAATCTATCTACCACAGTAAATCTGAACTATCATACCAAAATAGTTAATGAATAGTAAGTTATTTAAATACATATTTTGTCCATAATTATTTTAAGAATCACTTGATGAAAACCATATTGCACACTTTATTGCATTTTTTAAATAGCAACGAATCCGCTCCTAATAATTATCGTTTCAAAAATACCAATTTCTAGTAATAAGAAAGACTACCATAAAAATTTACTGCTTTCACACTACAATAATAATACTATGCGGAAATTTTTCATTTTAAATTTAAGTATAGTACCGTGACACTTTTCAAAATACCTTGTTATTTATAAAACCCTCTTGTAAATTGCATTTTTTTGATTTTTTATGACACACAAGAACCCAGCCCACCAGTTTTCTAGAGAAATTTTTAATACCCACTTTTACCTCCCCTTTTCACATCTTCGCTCACTCACTCAGAGAGAGAGAGAGAGAGCTTCCTATTAATATTTTTACGGCTTCAATATGAAAAATGATCATGATCATCTTGGCCAGGCCAAATAAGCCGGTTGACGGTTGTACTCCTTGTAGTTGTGGCTTTGCAGGTACCTCTTAAACCACTCTTTTAAAGCACGTGAGTAGTAATATCATCTCCGTCATATTTTTTCCTTTTCATATTGGTAAGCAATGAAAAAAAGTTTAATAGCTTATAAAACAGCAATACACAAAAACTGATATTAAATATGTGTCTGTGGATTGGATTGCATTGCATATTCTATGCAGTCCCAGTCTTTCAAACTTTTTTTTGACCGTTATTTTTCCCAGGAGGTCATCGAACGTCACTCCTCTCTCTAAACTTTTTTATCAGCTGAAAAAGACCATCATCAAAATCCTATCTGCATTATTATTATTATCATCATCATCATCAACACAGCACCTTTAACAACTTTTCTGCTACGCTGCAGTGCATAACTATCATCTAAGTTGGTCATCTTCGATGATGATCATCATCACCAACATCATGATCATTTTGACTGAATGAATTGCCTCTATACATGCGCATGCACCAATAGAAATAGTTATACTGGTAATAATAATGATCCTATCATCACTATCATCATAATCGTAAGTTTCACTAGTCAAAGCACAGTCAAAGCCATCATAAGCATGGCAGTGCATAGATAAATCTCTGCTTTTATAGCATATTTACATTCATTTTTTTATTAATTGCATTTTTCTTATGGCTTTTTCTTCCTTAAAGTTAAACGAGAAAGAAAGCCGGAGTTAGTTTTAGTCAAGCGAGAGAGATGAGATGCATAAGATGGGATGAAACAAGTAGTAAAAAATATTGTAATGAACCGTCTCTTCTTATTGTGCTTTTTTACAAGTTTATGACTTGCTTTTGTGGTCTTGCATGCATTCATGCAGGTAAACAGGCATAATAATCATTATAGTCATGCGTAGCGAATATTATATCGCGTAGTATATCTGACATTACTGTCGTGTGTATAATAACCAGCTCCATTGAGAATTGTTGAAGAAGAAATTAATAATCGAAAAGAAACAATTATTTTTTGGTGAAAAGGGTTAATATATGGTATATACTTTATATGAAAATGAACCACATCAATTGAATAAATACATTTGAGACAATCATACAACTAATTTCACAAATGAATTTTAAGCATCAAGCTAGTTTGTTTGGACGGGTGAAATGGTAATCATAATGAATTGAGTACGGGCTCGGTTCTACTCTCTTAACTGCATACATACCAGGATGGACCAAAACGACAGGACAGTTAAACGGGTACACATACAATTTATTGTGTACGAACAACATTTCAACACAAAAACACACGAAGCATCTCTCATATTATTTCCACTACCACCACCACCACCTTCACGTCAAAAGAGCTTCAGGAAAAAGACAACGGTCCACTCGACTCCATCTTCACTCCGAGTCTTGTTGAGTCAAGTCGACATGTCTTGTTGCAACATTGAACTACGCCAACAACCAAAACTTGAATCATCCTCATTGTCTTGTCGTCGTCTTGAACAATGTAGAAAACTACATCTTTCGCATCCTAGTCTCTCTCTTTCTTCCTATCTATCTTTTTTTCTAGTTTGTACTCCTTTTTTCTGCTACACTGTTTAGTATGCTACCCGTTGAAGAAACGGTTAAAGTAACTCAAAACTCTTTAATGCTATATTGGTTTGTTTTTGGTTTCAATATGATCTCTAAGGTCTAGGCAGTTCAGTGCAGTGGTGGTTGATCAAGCTGAACTTATGAGATGATCTTACCTACCTGAACCAACCAAGTTTATATTTTTATTTATCATCACATCTCCTCCTTGTGTACCCATGCAATCTGTTAGTGCCCTTGGATAAAAAAATTGAAGTCTTGTTAAAATATCCACAAAGAGAGGTGTAAAATATAAATAGTAAATGCTCATCTTGGTTTTTCCACTTTACTACGAGAAGATGTGTGGTGGGGGATGTGGATATTTAGAAGGATTTAGGGAAGATATACGGTAAAAATGGTACATGGTAAGTTTTGCTGGTGGTGGTGGTGTTTCGGTGGTTTTATATACGTGTCCTGTTTTCTATCATGTTTTATTGCTGCTGTTAAGCTAACTGACTTGACTTTGTTTACAATTAATGCATTGTTCTAGTGTATGAAGAGTGTGTATGCGGATGGCTTGTTAAAGTAAACGTAGCAAAAAACGACAACGACAAGAGTATAGGGCCGAAGGATCAGATCAGCATTTTAACAATGGCTCGGAACGATAGAGGAACAACAGGATAGACGGGATCAAGATGAAAAGACCTACGACGATAAAGAGTAAGAAAAGTCTTCAATGACAAGCCTGCCTGTTGGGTAACGTTAAACAAAGTAAAAATGAAGTGAGTAAAGAGATCTATGTCTCCTTCCTCCGAATGAGCAGAATAATAGGTTGTTGTTCATCGTAGGTAAAGTCAAATGTAAATAAAAAAAAGATCATGCTTGGTTATTGGAGAATTAAGCAAGAGGACTCAACGACCGACCTAACTCAAAAAATTCTACTTTGCATCTCTGCATCTTATTTAAAAGTTGGTAAATAAGTGTAATACACACAAAATGATCACTCTGATCATTGTTCATTGCTCAAACTTTGTATACTTCTTTGGCTAAGTATAAACATTGTGATATTTATCTCATATTCTTCTACCTATCTACCTGGTTTGATGCTATAATGCTAGTATTACTAACTTAATATTTATCACCTGCTGTTTATGTGGTGATCTCACTTTACATTTGAATTGGTACCCTAACTTCTTTACTGTTTTTATATTACTTGCATATATGCAATGTAGTATCCTCCATCCACTAACAATGTCTTAGTTGGGCTTGTTTTATTTTATCCACCTTCTATTTAAATTGCACTGTCCATCCTTCCTTATGCCCATTTATAACAAAACAGAGATGCGGGATGAAATGCAACAAAGTTAACTTGACTCAACTAAGCTTTAGCACTAGTGTTTAGTGATAATATGCAATATATGTTTCAAAAGCTGCCCTCCGGACATATTACCAACCTAACCAATTTTCCTATAGGCATCATATTTTTTTGGATTTAGTTGCAATGCAAGTCAAGACGGAAAAATCCTGAGCACCGGTGCAGGAAAAGTATACATTCTACTTTGTTTGTAACAAAAGACGCAGTTCATTTGCTGACTATTGTGCTCATCTCTACAGAATATATATGTATATTGCATTGCTTCTTGCAGATATGGATCATCATCATCATCATCATCTGCCTAGTGCAGCAAGCTTGCTTAAAATTTTCCACTGTCGACGACGACGACGAAGAATTGGACAAAAAAGTCTTTCTTCTGAGATCCACATACTCCGTCCTAAGATGCCATCACATCTCATCATACTTGGTTTTGAAGACGTTCAATGCAGACGGAAGACACGGCGACGAAGGATAAAATGCATTAAATTTGCTCTTCGTTGCAGTGCACTTTTTCATGAACGCCTGTTTTTTTAAAATGGTTTTTTCTTCTTCTCATAATCAGAGAGACAGGCAGGGACAGAGATATATAAAGAGTGAACAAAGACTTTTATGCGGACAATAAAAAGTAACTCAGACGAAGAAGATGAAGCCTATTCCTAAAAGATTTTTGCTGCTGTATATCCATTAGCGTTACAGTTTTTCTTGTGGACACAAATCCTTATACTTTTTTCTTAACAAGTTGCCATAAAACCTCTATCTATCTTCCTCCCATGTCATAACTTAAAAGATTTTCTGGCCAGTTAATTATCTCACATTCGGAAGTATTTTTGTATCTACTAAACCAAACTGTATGCACTCTTTACTTTGTCAAAACAATTTTCTCTCTTATGCTTTCTAGTTCTTATAGCTTTTTTTCTTCTGTTCATGTCCATCACAGTTGAAATCGGTCAGTGTCTACGTTCTTTACGAGATTATTTCAACGTCCATCTACAATGCCTACAAGATGAGTTTTTTTTCTCTTTCTCATTATACATCTAACAAGAGAAAATCTTAAGCACAAAATTGTCATAATTTTCCTCATTATCATATTATCATACAGTTTAAGATATCCCCCAACAGCAAAATATAACATAGACGAAGAAAACTCCTTTCCCATAATTTTGACAAAGTGTCTAAATACTTATAGTACTCGGGAGATAAAAATGAGACGAGAACAAAAGGCTCTTTGATTTTTTGGCCAAATTGCTCTCTCCTTCAGCTACTCTTCATTGCTAATCACTAGTTGTAAACTTTATCTCATTCCATTAGTCCACAAGTTGTAAAAATTTTAGTTTACCTCTGTCTTTCTACATGCCTACCTACCTGTGCAGTGCTCAGTACTGTAAAATGACAAACACAAGAAAATCTTGGCTATGACATGACATCATCATAATGTCTCGTGTGACATTATCATAAAAGACGCCATGGAATATAAACATTTTAATGCATACTTGACGCTACACAAAAGCGAGTTTCAATTTTCTACTTTTTCCTTCTCATTTGTCCTCTCTCTCTGACCATCATCATTATTATCATAATCAACTTGAGTTGATTTTTTAGCCTTGTCACATTATCATCGTCATGATCAGCAAAAGCAGATAAAATACTCAAAATACATACATACATCCCAACTAAAATTTATTGTTCATCCAAAAGTTGCACACACTCGAATTCATTCACATCTCATCATCATCTCACAAACAAATAAATGTCTTTGTTGTTCTTTTTTTTCAAAGAAAAATATACTCTTTGACTCTTTCTCAAGAGGTATTCGACCTGATTTTTGTCCTTTCACAACAACAGGCAATTTAAAACACAAAACAACTTCATTCCAACGCAATACCATCGTCCAATCCTTTTTTCTTCGAAAGAAACAAATATGCAAAAGGCCAAGGGACTACATTCAGACATTTGTGTCGCGCAGCGCAGATACGCTCATATCGCATCGTTTTGCCCTTCAGTTCAGCAGATAAGGCCGAGTTAAAAGTTTAACGAAAATGCTCAATAGTTTTTTAATACCCACAGCGCAAAATACATTCATTATTGTCATATCTTCGTCGTTGTCGTCATTCTCATCATCATCATCACGACCATTGCAGTGCAACTTCTAATGCCTGCCTGCCTACCTCCACCACCGCCGCCGTCATCACCGTCAAGATGAAAAAGGGTTGACCATTGTTGTTCTCAGTGAGATTTAAAGTGGTCATTAAAACGCGACCTAGATTGGAGATAGGTATGTAGTCTCTTTGCAGAGAGTAGTATATTGCCATTGCCATCAACTCTTTTTAAAATTTTATCATGCAAACTTTTTTTTAAAGAACAGAAGACTTTCTGCATTCTCCACCAAAAAAAATATTATCACACTTCTTCAGTTTAAAATGATAATAACACGACTACACCATCAACATACCTAATCATCAGCAGCAGAAGCTATTAGCACGATATGAAAGTTTTCAAAAAAACAGACGCACTTTATTATTATTATTTTAACAAAAATTTGACGAAACTCCTTTTTAGTCCTTTTTATATTTTATTTATCTCACAAATTTTTAAAAAGAAGACTTGCCTTTCTGGTAGTAATGGCACAATAAGGCACACACAACACATTTATCGATTTGTATATTAGGTACAACTACAAGAAGTGTGCAATACCGAAAAAATTACTTTACCTGTTTTCTGGTTAATAACTAGCTTCATCATAATAATCATCATCATCCCAAAAAAATACAAAACGTTCCTACGTGAGAGTTTATAGAGTGCTTCTGCTGTGCTGTAGCTGCTGCTGTTACCATTGTTTACTTTATAAGATCAAGTGGGTAAAAAAGTAGGAAAACTTTCATAAGTAAACTTTTAAAAGAGAAAAAAAATCAACAAAGGTAAAAATAATAATCATAACAGCTTCAACCTTTTTTTACCTTTTGTTATTAGCTGGTCATACGTAAAAACTACAATTCATACACAATATGTACACATGATGACGATGACGGTCATCATGATAATATCTACTTAAGTTTTTGAACTAGAATGTCCATTCCATACCCACAGCCACATTACTTTGCGCATACATTCAAGCTGTTATTTTATGCACAAGGAAGAAAACACATCTCACATCTTCTTGAAAGAAAATATAGTGTATGTATATGCATTGCGTACTTACCACCTGTGCACATTTTACAAATAAAAGCTTAATTTATGCCTAAAAACCTTATTCTTTTCTAATACATATGCAAACGAGAAAAAATCGTTTTTCAGGCATTATACCAGGAGAGATATAGAAAAACAAGGTATTGATATTCAGTACAAAATGAAGAAGAGAAAAAGTCGTTGTTTGCATCGGTGCTGATGATGATGATGAACTAGAGGAACATGACATTATCAATAAAAAACCAAAGTGGAGAGAAGGAAGAAGAGAAAATCCCTTTTTTCCATTACATAAGGAAGTAAGTGTACATGTTGTAGTAAAATTTATAAGGATTTAAACTGATGATACCTTGAAAAAGTCAAGGAAGAGTACTTTGCTTGCAAGGCACATACAAAAGAAAAAAAATACAATTTCAGGTTATCCTTCTCTCTTGTAGAAAAAAAGTTGTACACTTGACTCCTCCAACTTTTTTAAAAATACACACAACAATACAAATATACATCAAGTTTTATTGTGCATATTATTAACCGAGTACAATGGAAGGTTATGCGATGCGATAGGTTCTTATCTTCAGACCAGACCAGACAGCTAGTCAACCTGCCTGGCTGCCTTCATTTGCTTACCAACCACCACCGAAACGACCGGACCGGACCTTACAATTTTGTCTTCAAGGAAGAAGACAAGATACAAGTCAGACTGACCATCATCGTGCAAGTGCAATGGTGTTGATGATAATGATGGCGAGTAGTAAAGTAGACAAAGAAAAGTGTCTACTTAATAATCATAATACCTATAAAAATTGCTTATGTATTGCATGTCTACTTGAATATTATATTATACTCTACTTTGAAGAAAAAAAACCAGTGAGTCGTTTTTTTTCCTTCTTTCAACTTGATCTTCACAGAGTTTTGTTCGTTACTGACTTTTTCTTTTCCTTTACCTCACCACCATATACCATGCCAGGCCAGCAGGAGTATAGGTATTTCAAGTAGGATGAAAATGTGTGCATAGTGAATGCACAGCACTACCTCCTTTTTTATTACATTCTCAAAGGCACACACAAAGCAGCAGTAACACTTCTCAAGACGTCTAGTGAGACGGATGATGTTTCTTTTTACTTTTTTTTGTTGTTCGTTACAGTATGTTCAAGTACCAACAACCGATGATGCTTAAAAACGAGTGTGTTTCTTAATAAGCTTTACATGCTGCTTGCTTGCTGCTTGCTCTTACCTTTTCTTGTCATTTTCCCCCATGCCATGTAATATTTTCTACTTATCCTTTTTCCTCTCATCTCTTCTGGTCCATACTATAATACATTCATGCATATGTATCTATTCTATTCTATTGTTGAAGTATTTTTGGTTGTTATTTTGCTGCAACAAGTGGTACACATGCTTTAGAGGTGAGAAGAGCTGCAACAGAGGCGCACACCGAGTACACAGCCACAAACATCCTTTTTTCCTACTTCTTTATCCACCATCTCTTCTAAGAAAAGTAGAAGTTTCGGTTGTAAGAAAAACCGAGTTTAGTGTGGTGCTGATGGTGGCAGTCGCAGTAGCAATCTGTCAGGTAAGCAAATTCCTCTGTACTATCTGATCAGATATAAACACACATTTATTATACTTTTTTTGGCTAAACCTTAATAATGAGTATATATGCATATTAGTTAGGTAGTATACAATTTTCCTCGTAAGTGTCAGTGTAAAAAAGTAGAAAAAGGTGGTGTAAGTTAGCTCTTAAAAAATAATAGGTATATATCTTGGAGACATTACCACGTTTGCAATGCTAGTTATTATGCAGATTAATGCATGCTTAAATAGCATCTTTATAACTTTTCGGTTGTAAAATTTGTTCATTCATCTTTCTATATTAAAAAAGGCTTCTATTTGTATGCATATGTAAAATATAATATGCACAATGAGCAATAACACATAACACGCCTATCCCGTTCCCGTCGTCCTCTTCACAGAAATAGGTTTGGCTCCTTTGCAGATATTCGCATATTTGCTACAGTCGATTTGATTCGTCAATTTAGTTTTTTTTACCTGTTGATTCTTTTACAATCAAGACAGGTATGCATAGGTACGTACGTAGTACATTGCACTGTGAAGACGAAAAAAAAAGTTTATTACAAAATTGGTTTGCAGCAAAAATAATATCACATATATCAGCGTGATCACCATCAACCTATGTTGCTGGCACGCATATATATTTTTATTCATGAATTCATGATATGCCTTATCCTATCACACTGATGATGATGGGCTGATTTACATGCGCTAACCTGGCCTTATCGTCGTACTTTTCAAAGAAGGAACTAAGACGAACACTTATAAAGACTTGATTGTTTAGTAGTAAATTTGTGAAAATGTGCATATGAATATAATAGACATACATTTTTTACATGAAAGGAACCACCAAATATTATACGCTATTATTTTATGTCTAATATCTTGATGATGATAAAAAAGCTCGTCGTACGCAACATTATTTTCTTGTGCTTCAATTGCTCCTGTTCCTTTGTCAAAGATTCAAGATGATGATGACGATATTATATCTTGGGAGAAGATAATGATAGTAGTACAGGATCATCATCATCGTCATTGTATTATTGATATTTTTGTATACAATATCAAAGAACCACATCATCATCACAAGCACAAGAATTAATATAATGTATTCTGTACATGCCAATGTAAATGCAATGCAGGTGGTTGTGAATGTGGATTGTCCCGTAGTAAGAAAAAAACGGCGACCAAGATGAAAAACTGGTAAAGAAATACATACAAGAACAGAATAAGATGATCATGATGATCACTTTTCTACTATGGCACGACAATGATGATGTTGGTGATCGTCGTCTTCATTTTATGTACATGGCATATAATATTAATGTAGTTAGTAGTATTGTAATATAAGTAATCATTGTGATCATCGTCATCATCATCATCAATAAATATGTAGACGAGACGGATTTTTGTTGTGAATGCTGTGTTATTGTTTGTTATATTGTTTGCGGTGTCCTCTTATTGCGTTTGTTTGATGATGAGGATGAGATGAGGATTCTTCTCTTTTACATATGCGAATTTGCGCCTTTCATAGTTTACTTGTTACGTTACGATTTTGTGGTAAGTAAGAAGAGAGGTGCCTGAAGAAGAGAGGGATTGTCGGAGAAATCCTGTTTTTGTGATTTTGTGTGTGGTGTGGTGTGATGATGGCTCGTTCTCGTTCTGCCTCTCTCTCTACCCGATTCAGGATGCATCTTAAAAAGATAATCATATGCAGAAAACCTTAGGCCACAGTGTGAAATAATCAGTTTTGCTCAACCATTTCTCTTAACATTACGGTCCCGTGCCATTTTAATATATTATAAAGGAGTAAAAAAATGATAAATATCTATAATATACTATTACATTATAATAACCTCTTTGTGTATAATATATTCTAAATGTAATTTTTTATTAATATCATATTTTACATTTTTTATATGTGGTCATTAGCGAACAAGAAAATCTTGAAAAAAAGAACATTATTTTGGGGGAGACGAAGAAGGAATCAAGCTAAAATCATCAGAGACGAGTCCACCACCGTCTGTGTATCATATCAAGCCAGTATTGCTATTCAAACGTCAAATCTGCTGCAATTTTTTTTTTGTGCTTCGGTGTCCCGTAACTGATAATTTTGAACTGATGATTATATGTGATTGTGTGATACAGACTTGACTGGTTGGTGGTGGTAATGAAGGACAGAAAAAAATTATTATCACAGAAAATTTAAGGTTTTGTTGTGGCAAAGTTGAAAGAAATACAGTAAATCATTTTTCAAAGAGAGATTTTTTTCTGAACGGATTGATCTGCTGTGTATCAATCAGTAAAAGTGTGAACTGTGGCGTGAGTGTGTGATTTCATACTTGACTGCTGTGTATGATTTGGTGGTGGCGACATAAGTAAAAGTAAAGTAGAAAGTTTTGTAAAGCAGAAGGACTCATTTACTCCTTTGAGATTTGTCATGGTCAATGGATTGTGATCTGCAGTGCAATGCAGATTGGATAAGAGTAAAAATGGATAAATGTCAATTCTCAAGAGACCAAAAAGAGTTGAACTAATTTGATACGTTTGACGTTCAATATTATGTGCAGATGATACATGTGCACGCAGAGAAGAAGAAAAAAAGTGTCTTTGTTCGTCCACTCTCTGCTGTCAACTTGATCATGCAAATTGATGAAAAATGTGACAAGGGATAAATGGCAAAACGTGTCTTGTGGTTTATTTACGTAGTTGGTACCATACCGTCATGCTATGTAATAAAAAAAGATGATAATTTTTTCCTTGCACCTTAATGAAATTGATATGAAGAAAGTGAATGCGTGATATGAGCGAAATCAAAGTAAAGGGAAATCTCTGATGTACATTATGGGATATAATCAGTCAGAAAATTAAACATTATGGTCCATTCATTACATATCGCCAGGTAAATGGCATCGTAAAAATCAATCGTAAAAAATCGTATAATATGGATATTTAGTAGACGTTGAACACGGATATAGACAAAAAAACGAGAGACAGACATAAAAATGTAAACAGGATAAAGCCAATTGTGTTTGTTGAGAGGAGTGTGTACATTCATGCAGAAAAACATTACATGAAATGTATGTACACATAAATTAAAAAGTGATAAAAATGGGAGTAAATTACAACTAATTCTGACATTTTACAATTACGACAAAAGCAGTAAAATAAAAATAAGCAAAAAGAAAGAAACAAGATACATGGATGGATACATGATGCGGAGGAAAATTACAATAAGCTATCTCATCTTTTTTACCACCATCAGTTTTATGTATTTGCGTTTCTTATCGTGAATCATGAATGTACAATTAGAATAATTTGTATTGTGTTTCTACTTTGTACATTTTTGTAAATAGAAGCCAAGCAGATAAAAAAATTACAAAGTGAATTGTGGTGATTTGAAAAAATAGTAAATAGCTTTTTATTCGTTTTCCGGTGACGACGACGGCTCACCTTTGATATTACTTACCTACTCTACACGCTTGCCTCACACAGCCGTATAACGAAATCAGTGGAGTATAACATTTGTATTATCAAAATACAAACATCGTATCATCATCATCGTACCTTATATCCCACTTGAATCTTTATTTTCAACGGTTGAAGAAACACGAAGAAGGAAGAGAAAAAATAAGCTGTTTGATACTAAATTCAGGGAAATTGTAAAGGTGCACATGGACCTATCATCATTGCACGTTTAGTAACCCAACAATAAACAACCTGAACCACTCGGAGTTTTGGACAGCTTTATTTGGTCAGACAAGAAAAATATATATACCAACAGCATATACTCTTCTAAGGAGTAGGCGGAGGGGAAAAGAAGAAGCAACAACCGCAATATCCACAACACAAGGAAGGAATATTCCATTTTGGAAAGAAGGGTTTTTTCTTCTCGAAGGAAAATTACCGGTGTGCCTTTTGGTGTGCTTAAAACCTTTAACGTGATTGATTGATGATGATGAATGCGTGAAAATTGGATTTGTTCTATTGACAATGTGATATGGACTATATGAACATACACACGTTTGTAATAGCCATTTGTAATGGATTTTGATGAATACATTTTTATTTGGCTTCTCAATTAGCATAATATTGTCCAAATTGAATTGTGTTTGAGTTGAAGAGCAAGAGATTGCTTGTATGATTTTCTTCTTAGTCAAGTCAATTTACTTTGAAGAGGAAGACGATATAAACTGACTTAACATTTTGTGCTTGTGCTTGAGTGAGTGTGTGTGTGGTATAATTTGTGGCACAGGTGCAAGCAGGTGTACACATCACCTCTATATGCAATTTTTGTTGTAATACATTGTATATATAATTATTTTGTATTTAGTTTTGTTGTGTCACTGTGTGTGCTTTTTATTTGCTATGAGCATTTATTGCCTTCTTTGCGAAAATGAAGTCATGAAGATGCCTGAGGAAAATTAGTCTTGGTTTCATGGTTCCGTTACAATAAATCCATCATAAATTATCTCTCAATGTAAAAAAAAGAAAAGAAAACGATTGCAATTTTTGTGTTTGTAATACTTACTCAAGTGGAAGTACAAGTTTAAGATTTGTGATCACAGTGATCTTGTTATTTGTTCGCTGTAAATCTGTGTGGATGTGTGAATGGTCATTACGCATTTTAACATTCGTCGTCAGTCAGTACTGTAGAGAAAATACGTACGAAGAAGAAGAAAAAAAACAGCATAATTGGAGACGATTCATTATCCTCACTCATACGCAGACTAACAGCAGCTAAGAAAGACCCAAAGACCAAAAACTCTGGTTTGGTGCACTATGTGTTTTATATGCCTTGGGGATATATTGAAACTTTGTTGTTGTGAGACTTGATTTGACTTTACCTTCTTTACCTGCCTGCCTTACAGCAAGTTTATATATTAACTTGCTTTTGAATGGCAATAGTTTTTTTGTGTGCAGTGACCCATTAAGCCCAAGTGTCATACTTCTTTTTTTGCAAAAGAATATAATTTGTTTAACTGTCATGTTCATATTGCTTAATTTCCATGCAAAGTAGTAGGCAATATAAATGAAGTGGTAGCAAAAAAATATATTCATTTTTTTTTCATGCTTGCCTTATACGAGAAGGGAAAAAGTGGAACAAGCCAAGCCAAAGAGTAAATTGCATGCCATATTTTACTGTCATTACTTTAACACCTTTTTTAATACTACCTCCTTATTTACTTTTTGCAAAAAAAGGAGAGAAAAAAAGTGCTATTAATTTCATGCACATTCAATGAAAGGGTCATCCTTTTGTTTTTATATTTTGATTTGTTTTTTTTCTTGCAAAGCTGAGCTTTGAGTGAATGAAAAAATATCAGACAAACCAACCAGATCAACATTTCAAAAAACACACTTCTCAGACAAAAAAAACGGAAAAAATGATTAACATCATGTCAGTCAGTAAAGCAAACTAAACCAAACACGTTAAGCACACGCCGCCGTCAAAACGCAATTTTAAAGGAGACAGTGGGGAAAGCGGATATGTCAGAGAATCTAATGACTGCCATTATATCACACGCCTATAATTGCTTACTTTGTTAATCGTGAGAATTCTTCCCATGCTGTATTTAACGACGAAGCTCATTGCTATCTGCCTTCTCCATTATCCTACAAGCCTTTACTGAGCTTATGTGTGTCGTCATTGCTCATCAACAAAGCAAATCTGAAAAGATCAAAAGCTGCGCACACACTCCGTCTACTTCATTAACAAAGTAATTTATTATCCACGCCATCATCATCATCTAAATCATATCATCATTGAATTTATCAAAAAATAAAATCTATTTACTAAATTACGTATTTGCTGAAACAATAAAAACTCATTGTTCAATTGTTCATTCAATCCAATCCGACCCTCGTCTAACTTTCCCATTTTCAAGGAAAAACTTTCAAGGTTTAAGGAAGGAGAAAAGTCAAATTTCCAAGAACAAAAAAGGTTACAAGTACATACAACAGCAGGATAGAAGGAATATAACCCAAAAATGTAACCTCTTCCTCCCCTCCTACAACAATAAATCTATTTGAAAAAGCAGCATTTTCAATATTGCTACCGTACCGGTTCATCAAGTCACAAGTCAAGCAAGTCAAAAAAAGACAACTAATCTCTGAACTCTTTTTTTTGAAAGCCCACGTCCTACAACTCTGCAACAACCAAGATTACAAGAAAATAAAACATAATCTAATATAGAAACACAAGTTGCGCAAGCACAATCACTGTAATCGTCCTATTATCATCATCATAACATATATATGAGCACCCACCAGCACCACCCAGCAACAAGAAGAATACTATATTGAATTACTTACTTTACTACTTTTGTAAAACACCGGTGACCGAGTGAATGAATAGCTACAACTTTGAAATGAGTGGGTGGACAACTCAAATTTAAATAAACTTTTTATTATCAAGAGACTCAATCACTACGAGAAATCTCAAATGCATTGCAATGCAAATGCACTGCAGAGTAAAAATTTGTGTGAGATGAGATGAATATCAATTTTTTTGTGCAAAAAAACTGACATGTGAAAACGTGAACTGTGAACAAAGAAGGGTAAACATTACACGTGTTTTTTTCATGAACTGACAAAATATTAAGTATCAACAATGCATTTTTACAGATCGCAGGAGTCAATGCAAAGAACGTGACTCTTTTCATGAAAAAATCATAAAAAAAGAGAATACAAGTACAGGAGAAAAAAGGATAATAAAAGTGTAATAAGTGTGCCTACATGGTAAAATAGGGTTTTCAAGTGGATTATTTTATGTTCACGCATATTAACTTCTCTCGGCCGAGTATGGTGGTAAAAACAATGATGCTATGAAAATGAACAAAACATGATCATCATTATCATCTTGACAAAGATAATAGCATATTACTTTTCTCAGTTGTGATAATAGCATAAAGGAAAACTTGCTCGCTCAGGTGTAAACGTAACAAACCAAAAAACGCCAAACGCCAGGCCAGAGTCAAGATAGCTCTCCAGAAGAAGAGGAAAAAGACACAGAAGCGGTACCTGTTCTTTTTATGTAAACCCAACGACACGGTGTGGTTCGTAAAAAAAATCAACTACAATAATCGCATCATCGACACCAACTCGCGCACCTGTAGACCATATAAAATTGTGGCTCTCATCTCTCTGCTCGTAAAATAATATTCCGTTGACAAGAAGCAAACTTCCTTAAAAAGAGCAAAGCGGTGAAAAAAATAATATTATCCGTAATCACCATCATTATTATTCCTCACGAGACGGACAGAAACACAAAAACTGAAACGAGTAAAAGGATTAAAATGCAAATAAATGTCTATTGAAATGTCATTTGTCATTCGCCATTTTCATCGTAAAAAACAAGACGAAGAAAACATTTCACTTACCATAAACGTATACAGTATACCAGCTAGATTGTTGAAGTCAACCAAGCAATCCATTATTTTCCCATGTCATGTAATTTGAATAAAGCTAATTACAAATCCATAAACTTCCCCCTGAGGATATAAAAATTTACGCTGCGAAAAGAACAAAATTCAATTTTGAGTTTTGTTTGCACACACCAAACCTAATCATCAACTCTCACACAACCAAAAATGGAACAACGCAGAGCTTATTTGGTGTCTTCGTCGCAGCAGCAGCAACAATCCCAACAGCAACACAACGGCAACGGTAGTTCATCAACCATGACTTCTCAGCAGCAATACCGTGTGACAAATTCATTCATCCCAACGACAGCCTCACATCATGGTCATCACAATCATCATCCCCAACAACAGCAACATTCATCATCATCCTCCTCTACCCTTCATCACCAGCAGCATCAACATCATCACACTAATCACAGTAGTAATAACAATGCAATCAAACAGCAAATTCCAAACTATTACGGAACGACAACGGGAACAGGCGGTGGCGGCGGTAGTGGTCCTCATCAAACGGGAATGTCCCGTATTGGGTCCTCGTCCTCTTCGGCAGCTGTAATTGCCGACCCGTCAACATACAATAATAATTATCCCCACCACCCACAACAGCAACAAATCCAGCGAACCTTGACAAAATCATATTCCTCATCTCATCACCAGCAACAATCAGCCCAACAATCCCATTATGGCATTACTGGGCAAGCACCATCGTCGTCATCGGGTGGTGGCGGTGGTGGTGGAGGTAGTAGCAATAATGCAACCAATAACAATAATGTCAGTCATCATAGCCATCATCAAACTGCCTATTACGGAAATATGACTTCATCTTCTTCATCCTCTCATTCGCAAATCATGGCTAATGGTATGAATGTACATAGTAATCATCATCAAATTCTCAGCTATAAAAATTCCAATGGGGATACAATCGGCAGTAGTAACAATGGTAGTAGAGGAGCCATTCCTCAATCTCAACAGGTTCATCATCAACAATTACAACAACAATATTCAATCCCCTCATCGTCCAGACAAGAGCATAACAATCACCATCCTCATCATCATCAACCACCACCACCTCCACCGCCATCATCCCAAACTCAACAACCAGTCTATAGTATACACCATAATGGTAGTAATCAAGGACAAATACCTTCATATGCCCAACCACCACCACCACCCCAGCCACAACAATTGACCAACGGTCATCATCATCCTCATTATAACAGTAGTAGTAGCAATATCAGTAACAATGCAAATGTCTTGCTTGCCCAGACATACAACACTTCAGAAACTGATGGTCTTCCTATGGCGTTGGTAGAGTCAATGAGAACCCTGTTTGACATTTTGGATGATAACAAGCAAGGAAGAATCCGGTTGAGTGATATCGAGTCACGATGGGAAATCGACTCGAATGGTCAGCCCACAGCTGGGAAAGGTTCAGGAGCGGAACCTTTGATTAAAATGGGTGTGTTGGGCTATTTACGCAAAGTAACTCCATCCGATGGAATGTTGACTTTTGACCGGTTTTGCGCTGGATTGAGGTTGGCCTTGCTGACAAATAATGAGAATGATGAGGGAGGCTTTCTCCCTGCCGTCACGTCAGTTAGCTTTCATCATCCACAAAATAACATGCAATCCTCCTCTTCTCATCATGCTCCTTTACCTGACCAACAAATTGGTCTTCCGACGATACCGCCCCCACCACAACCTCATCAATTCCAGCAGCAGCAGCAACAACAAATGCAACAGCATCAAACATTCCAACAGCAAGTGCGCAATTTAGCAAATAAATCAAGCCATTCCGCAGTAGTACAAACAAATAGTAACACAATAAGCAATGGTAACAATTCAAATAACAATATAAACTCACCCCCGAGTAATAACAATACAATGCAAAGAATGTCAAAAATACCTAGTTTGTCAGCAAGTCGTTTGCCAATGCCCAGCAGCAATGGTGGTGCCCCCACAAATAACTCATCAGGCATCCCAACAACCCCCAACTCACGTATAGCATTTAGCCCAAGCACACAAAGGGCAAATCCTCAAGGAACGAGTGCAAGTAGCAGTGGCACTGGTAGCGGTAGCAGCAACAATACAAGCAGCGCTGAAAATAGTCCTGGAGGCACTTCCTCATCCACTTATCCTGCAAAGTCGGCCTTGAAAAATTCAATTTCATCTGCAGCTGGACAATGCACAACAATAGCTTTGGTTCATCAACAACCACCACCAAACCCAAAGCCTGTATCCTCACAAGCAGTGGCAGCTTCCTCTGGAATCCCTTCATCAGCCGGGGGCACTTTGAAAATGACCAAACAGACATCCGCCCCAGGGCTTCACTCCACAAGATACCAGCAGAAGAATAGTAGCATGGACGATTTAAATGGAGGATTTATTCCTGTAGCAAACACAAATGGAAATCATCATCCTCACCATCATCATCATCATGCTCGCCACGCGCATAATCTTGCTCATAATCGACCTCCATCCGCCCCACTGCTTGATACAGACTCGGATGAAAATGGACTGGACAGTCCTCATCATATTCAACCACAAGCCCTTCCTCAAATCACATCTCAGCTACAATCCAACCATCATTTTCAACAACAGCAACAAAGGCACAATAATATGAACCATCAAGATAACAACGTGTACTCAACCTCAACAGGTCGCAGTGGAAAATATAATCATCATCATCACAGCCGTGAGAGAGCCAAAAGCCAGGACAGAGATAGAGCAGACCATCATCATAATCATCACGGCAGTAGCAATAACAATAAAGATGACGCCAGTGTTATGGGAAATGGGAGTGGAAACAGTAAGAAAGTAAGCATTGTCACTCCTCGACACAGAACACTGAGCATGCCACAGCTACAATTAAATAAACTGATTAAAAGCAAGTCGACCACGGCTGTTGTCAATTTTGATGAATCATCATCGCCATCAGAAAAGGCTACGTCTTCACAAACAAATCACAATCATCCACAAAGTAGGATTGGTACTTTGAAGGGAAGTGGAGCTGGAACAAGTAGTAGCACATCAAAGCTTTTAAATGGAGGCAATAAAAACTCCTCCACAAGTAGTAATAGTTTACTAAAATATGTTAATGGTAATTCTGCCAATAACAGTAGCATGAATGGGGGCAATAGTAAAAATGAAATGAACACGTCTGCGGCGACAATCTCTTCTTTAAATAATTCTGTTGACAATCATGCAACAAAGTCAGATAAGGAGTTGCCACCACCCCCGCCCAAACCTCCAAGAAATGGTGGGGGTAATGGCGGCGGAGGAGTAAATGGCCCTGTGACAATTTCCACTACGCTTATCACTAATGCTGTTATCCATCAAGAGCCACCGTTGAGTGGGAGTAGCCAGGGTAGTGGTCATACGCAAACGACAGCAAGCACAATGACTTTAAGTAGTGGAGGAAGTACAAGCGGTGGTGGTGGGGGTGGAAAACTGTCTGAAATTAGGAACGCTTTGCAGTCGTGGCAAAAGGGGATTCTGTCAACAGATAAAAAACCTGTTGAACAAACGCTCAGCTCTACAAGCGTGGCCACGACGAATAGCTCAATTAACACGAATATTACTTCAAAGAGTGCACCGCCACCGCCCACTACTGCTCCACCAAGTAATAACAATAGTGCTGGGCTAGCAAATGGCATTGTTAACGCTAGTAATAATAACAATGGCGAGATGGTGAATGGCGGTGTGGGGAATCCGATTGTTGCTGCGAATAATGCCAAAAACGCTGGAAATCAGGCAAATACCAGTGCCACAACAGGGTATGCGTAAGATTTTAGTAGATTACTTGATATATGTTGCTAATTTTGCTTCATGAATGGTGTGATTTAATTTTTCTAAATTGTCTCAATTTACCCCAGGTCGGAAGTGAAACTACGAGCCGGTGGCAGTAAAGCCAATGCAAAACGAAGGGAAACGCCGAGAAGGCATACAGTTCAAACTGGTATTGATTTTGCAACGCTGAAGCGTCTAAAGCAATTGGAGCAAGAGAGAGATGTCCTTCAACAGGGAATTTCCTTTCTGGAGAAGGCCCAGAAATGGTATGTCAAACAACTTGAGACGGCGGATGAGCGAATTGGTTTGCTGAGCAAAGGAGCACCCATTACCGTAATTTTCACTAAAATTAATACACATATTTTATGAACATTAAACGATTAAGTGGAAAATTGAAATTATCAATGTACATTTCTTTTAATTAGGATTACTGGAGCGAGTCTCATGAAGAAAGACTGAATCTCCTGGGTTGTCGGGTGTCGGAAGTGAACAGTTTGTTGTCTGCGTTGATGGATGGCTCGTCCCAGCTTCCAGTCCACATGAATCTTCAAATCCCATCCCATCTGAGCTTACGAACTATTACAAGACTAAAGGATCAGAATAGACAGTTGACTCAAGAAGTTAGTGACTGTAGTCATCGAATCACGCAGCTGGAAACTGAAAAGGCTATGCTACTGCGTCAACTTTTCCATCAGAAAAATAGCTCGCAGAGTGAGGAAACGGTTTATATGTAACGTAGAATGAAAAATTAGGCAATACTTTAATTTTTTATATCAAATTAAATATTTCGCTCGCATTCATTTTGTACCAATGACCGTCGTCGTTTCATTGTTATTGTTTAAAATAGCAAGTATGTGTGTAAATATTATTTTATCAAAACAATCCGACAGAGTACAATAGAGACTTGAAACAAGAAGCTATTTTTTACAAAAATTGTAAATAAAATAGATGCGTTTTATAAATAGAAAGTTTACTAATCGTAAATGTGAAATGTGGTGGATATACTTATGTAATGTTATGTAGTTATATCGTTTTATAAAATGGAAAATGGTTCGGTTGTTACCTCCTCGTTTTTTCAACGTCGAAAGTTTCTAAAACGCTTAGAGTAATTAAGTAGTGAATGATGTTGGTAATGAGTAATGAGTTAAAAACATAGAAAATGCAATTTAAAGAGATGTAATCTTTTATTTTACCAGACAATCATTGTATCTTGACTTATTTTATACAATAAATCCGGCATTGTTGCTTCCAGCAATCTGTACGTGTAACAGAGTGGACAATATGCTATAAGAAATGTAAATCATTTTATCAATCATGTGTAGATTTTTAGTGTAGAGTTATATAAATTAAGTATATTTTATATTTGTAAATCTTTTCTAAATATTCCTATATTTATATATGTATGATTGTAAATGACATTTATAAGTAGCTTCACAAAAAGTTTTAAAAATATAAATATATTATATTAAATACTATTTTATAAAAATTATATTGCATTGTAAAAGGTGCCAAATAAAAACATAAATATAATAATTAACTACTGACTACATTGTATGATTGTCTATCCCGACAATCTATTTGCTTGACACATAAGTAATCATCTGAATTTGATCTCTCATGGCTAATTTTCTACTTGAAAAAACTACCGAAATATTAGTTACATAAATATAAAATGGCAATACATTTAATACTTGGTTGAGTGTTAATACGTAAGTTAAGTAGGTATACTCATGACATTTTTTAAAAATTGGGCATGCATGGTGAAACATTGAATTTCTTTCATTAAAACCAGACCATCAATTTTAAGCACTTTTTTAATAAATATTTTTTGGCAATTAATAAGTTACATTTTTCATCACTTTTCATTTGTTTATAAGAGATCATTTTACAGTTATTGAAATACTATTGATTTATGCGTATTATTACGTATTAAATATTTTTACGATAGCCTCTGTTTTTGTGATTTGGTCAAAATTGTATAAAATAGTAATACAATAAGTATTAAGTTTGGTTATTAGCTCTTCAGTAGTAGGATCTTCCAACCGAGTTATCGTGAAGATGAGGCTTATAATGTGGATCAGAATTCCCAAGATTAAAATCAAATGCTTGGTCCGAGTTGTAGTCTTTGTTAACATAAAGGTCATAAGGACTATATGATGTTTTGCGTCCTAAAATATATGAAGAAAAAAGTAAATTGACTAATTGCACATAAGGAACTTTGGATTTTTCTTGATTAGAAAACGGTAACACAAAATTATAACAAAAAATCTAAACACTTTTTACAAGCCTTTACGATCATCTTCCTGAATAACTTGAGGGGAGTAATTAATACGCAGGGGTTCGTGAAACGGCCACAAAATCCGAAGGATGGGATTCGGTCCCAGAAATTCTCGCAAATTCTTGTAACTGACTCGTTTTGATCCTGGTGTAGTCCAAAGGACTTTCCTGTGAGCATCCGCGGATGTTTGGCCCTTGCATGAGATAAACATGTAGTATCCAAATACCCCCCAAGCGGCTGCCTGTCCAACGGTGCAGACTGAAGCAAGGACTGTTGTGATTTTAAAGTCAAAGAATAAAGTGTAGACCATGGCAAAACAGCGAAAGAAATGCCATAAAAGTGAGACTCCTTCAAAGTAGACGGCATAAACAATGCCAAACAAGGAAGAAAGAGAGGTTCCCACGCCAAGGTAAAACACAAGTCCAAGAAAGTTGCTTTGATTTTCTTCACCAATACAACAGCCAGTAAATGCGCAGTGATGGTCCCGTCGGAGGATGCAGGTGTTGCAGCCGTGACAGTGCCAGGTTCTGGGTGGCACGAAGACTTCACAGCAAGCGCAAATGTGCCAATTGTGACCATCGCCAAATGGGTCAGGTGTAAAATGCTCGCCCATATGTTTCGCTGTTTCTCGTACTTGACAGTCAGAATCCATGTTGGTAACATTTGAAGACATTTGCTTCACAACTGGTTGGAGTAGCATTCGGTTCCGAATAGAGGAGTTCCTTTTGCGGCACAGGTACATGTTGGAGCAAATCGCGATGTAGATCCAAGTTCCAAATATGCGCAGTAGTAGATGTGTTTGGTAGGAATAATCGGCAAAAACTTCTGGAAGGACTATATAACTTCCATAAAGGTAAGTCATTGTTGCACAGGACAGGACGAAGATAAGGGCGCATGTTTCGGCTAATTTCTGGGAAACTCTGATGGTGTGCTCTGTAATTATCGAAATGAGATTAAACTCAGAAACTATATGTTTAAAATCATTAAATTAAAGAGAACTTGCTTACCAGTCGTTAACCAATTCCATATTGGATAACCTGTATATTTCCATAATGGAGTCAGCCATTCCAAAAACTTCCATCTTGTGGTAATCATTTTTAGATCTATTTATAGTTAAAAAAGAAGACAACCCCAATTTAGAACTCTTTTTTTGAACGGGTAGTGAAATACATTGATAGAAAATATTCCGACAAAGCATAAACGACATACCTGACTGATGTGAACTATCCAAATTATTGATAAAGTCTCAAGCAAGTTGGAGTGCCTTGTTGGCACCGTTTTCTCCCGTATTATCTCTTCTTCTCAAGTATCTCAAGTGTTTGTCTTTTCTTCCCTCATTTACTAGAAATGTGTGAAAATCCCATACAAGCATGCATAAACCTGAAAATCAATACAAAACTGATTAATTATTCAGTAGTAGCCCATAACACTTCAGAGCTTTGCAATGCTTAGCAAGCCAAACACTCCAAAAATGTCTTCAATAAATCATAAGTACATTTCCAGCTGCAAATGGGAACAACTATAATTGGAGGAACTGGTAGGTTCCCTCAAGACAACTAACTTATCATTACCAAGTTTTGAGTTACCACTTCTTACCACACAAAAAAACTTTGGCTGATAAGAATCCAATCCACGCAATTGATACCGGACAGAGCACTCCCACTACCTCTGCACTGCCAGCAGAGAATAATACGTGTAAAAAGTGTCACGCAGAGATACAATTCACGTCACCAGTTATCTTAATTAACTTTTTCACAACTTTTACTCATTTGTTTTGCCGGGACCGGGTAAGTCTGTTATAAGAATGCATGAATGCTTTACGACTTGAGACTTGACTAGAGACACAAGAAAATATTATGGAAAGCACCGGAATTCACTGCTTATTCCAAAAGATAAAACACCTGCAATTTCCATGGAGTATATGGACATGACGTGAAGCTAAAGTCAAGCACTACCTCACCACATACCACACCACAACAAACACAGAAGAGCTATAAAACAACACGAAGAAAACCCTTTGGATCCCGAAGATATCATCTGACTCTCTCTCTCGTCTGACTTCATCATCGACTTCATTTTCATCGCTTATTGATGAGCTTGAGCTTGCACACTTGTAAACATGCAGCAGTGTTTGTACATGCTTTGCTTACATAACATAACATCTCTTGCCTTTTCCTAGCTCTGGATAAGACGTAGAATATCTTGGCATGCTGTACACATTTAACTTTCACTTTTTAACTGCTAAAGGTTAAAATCTACATTCACCACATCTTGGTCACTAAATTACACATGTCATACACATTTACAAAGTTTCTCAGATTGATTTTTCAATCCAGATCGAAGCTTTCCAAGTCAAACGCGTTACCGTTACCATTTGGAAACCATAACGTGAAGGTACAACTATAAGTTGTCAGCGTAATTTGGTTCAATCAAAAATGTTTAGAGAAAATCGTTAGATAAAAGCGTGCTTATCATTTTTTGGTCATTCATTTTGCAAACAGTTATTGCAATCGTCCCCTCCTTCATTGGCTAATTCATTTACAGAATTTCCTGGTAATCTTGAAAGCTTTTTAAATGCAACCATGAGTCAGAATCAACGATCATTTGAGAATCCATATCCGGACTTCCAACCTGGAAGTGGTTCTTCCACGAATGGTGTCAATATCAACATGGAAAATGTTCGTGGCCTCGCCCTGGAAAAGGCTGAGGAGGTGTTGGTGAAAGGAACTAAAAATGGGGATGGAGGTGTATATGTTGGAGCTGTGGGGTGTACTTACATGCTTTTGCACATTTTCGATAAGCTCAGTGATGAAGAGAAGAGAAGATTTTTACCACTTGCTGTGAATGCGTATCAAGTTCAAGCGATGCACTTCGCTCAAAATCCTGGAAACAGGTAAACTTTGAATTGATAAATTGAATTTCCTAATGACTAATGAGCATACATGCTCTATTTTTGACTAATTACTTTGTACATTGTACACTTTTATAATTTAGAAGTGAAGAAGCTGCATTTCTCTTGGGAAAAGCTGGTCATTACGCTGTTGGAGCGGTTCTGGGAAAATACACAGGAAACCAGCAGTTGACTGACGAGTGTCTCCAGAAATTTAACGCTGCAGCAAATATCTGCAAACCTATAGACTTTTTTAGACATGGAGCGGACGAGTTATTTGTGGGACGAGCTGGTTACTTGTGTGGTGCGTTATGGCTTCAGCAAAAGCTGGGTTTTCAACCTGTTTCAAAAGAGGTTGGTTTGACTCCTCCCTGCATTAGTTTGACTACTTTCTTTTATTCCAATCAAAATGATTTTACTGAATATAATTTTACTTGGCAGAGTTTGCGACAAATCTGGACTACCGTTGTGGAAAGCGGAAAAAGATTCGCCAAGTACCACAAAAGCCCTTGTCCCTTAATGTATGCTTATTACGACACCGAGTATTTAGGCGCTGCCCACGGCTTATCAGCCATTCTCCAAATGCTTATCTCCTTTCCTGTCTTCCTCAGCGAGAATTCTGATGCCGCCAATGCCATCAAAACCACAATTGACTTTTACTTAGGCCTCCAAGACCCCACCGGTAATTTCCCCTGCGCCATGGATGAAACCGGAAGAAATGCAAGGCGTCCCGAGGACATGCTTGTTCATTGGTGTCACGGAGCCCCCGGTGCAATCTACTTATTATCCAAAGCATACCATCTCTACAGAGAGGACAAGTATTTGGAAGCTATTCTCAAATGTGGCGACCTAATGTGGAACAGAGGACTTCTTCGAAAAGGCCCTGGAATTTGCCACGGTGTAGCTGGCAATGGTTATGTCTTCCTAGTCATTCATCAACTTCTTCAAGGCCAAGATCTCAAACATTTGTATAGGGCTGGAAAATTCGCCGAATTTTTGGAAACACCTCAATTTCAAGCTCAAGCTAGAAGACCTGATAATCCCTACAGTTTGTATGAGGGATGGGCCGGAACAGTATGCTATCTTATGGATCTACTCCAACCGGAAACGGCGGAATTTCCATTTTTTAACTTGAATGTCTCGTATGCAGGATGAAATTAAAAGTGGACGTAGTGAACTGGACTTGTAGTTGTCACCTCCCATGATATTGCATAGTGCTTATAATATAATACAGTGTACTAATTACTAAAAAAAAGAGATTTATCCAATAATTTTACACATGATGATTTGTTTTTATTCAATTATACTTGCTACATGATTTTGTATACCAAACAGTATTGAAATATACATGAAATAAATAAAAATGTTAGTGCGATGGTTGTAACAAATATATATATTCGTTTGTCATTCATAAAATATAATCTCTTTTTTTCATCCCATTTTTTTTGTTCATTGAACTTGAATTACATCTGCCGCTCCCACATTTACTACTGACTTGGCACCTGACCCCTTACCAATTTTTGATCCTGATCCGGAGGAAGTACTCACCGGAATGCCAGACAATGTTGGAATGAAAATGCTAACCATAGTGGTCCCAATATCGTGTTCAATCGACAGTTGCTTCACATCCTTTTCGGTTTTCCCTCGAATCACGAACTCTTTCGTGCTGTTGTTTTCTCCTCCAGGAATACCCTTGTCTCCTTGCTCCTTATTTTCAGAAGCTGCGGTACTGCCGATGAAAGTAAACTTGTTGTTGGTTCGCTTTGCACTAACTTGACTGAATCCCCTGGCGTCAAAGACAAGAGCGGGTGGGTCCATTTTCAAGGCTTTCAGAATCATCCTCTTTTCTTTGTCACCAGCAATATTAGCAATAAAGCCGTTCCACCAAATACGACCCTCGAGATTATTGAAGAAGTAGGGCGCAAAATGGAAAAATGCCTCTTTGTCATCCACGTTGTTGTTTTCCTTGTCATTCATATAAATTTTGTAGTTCCACTGGTCACCAGTAAGCAAATCCTCGAAAGATCCTTTGGTCACTTGAAATGAATCTTGACCAGTGAACTTATTTAAACGGTAGTCGATTTCCACGTAGTCCATTTCCGGGTTGGTCCGAAAGCGGGCCAGGAAATAGCAAGTGATACGATTCCTTTAATTGAAAAAAAAATCAATCAAATATTTTTTCCGTCTAAATAATTCAGACCAAAAACTAGTTTAATTTTTAAAGCACTCACTTTGGATCCTTCAATGCCCTCCTCACGCTTTCCTTGGAAGGCCAAACATTCTTCGACCTTTTGCCACTGCGAATCTCAATCCTCTCCACCAACTCATGAGTATCCCTCAAAGGTGGCAGCAAATGTACATCAGGTTCCTTCTGCACCTGAGTAAAACTCTTTGTCTGTCTTTTCTCCTCTTTCCTTAGTCTCCCAAGTTCTGGCCGACTTCTAGACCTTTTCTCTCGAGAACTTCCTCTGAGAGGTTCTCTCTGAAGCTCTTGATTTTCTGGAGTAGTTCTCACCACATCATAATTCCAAAGAATCTCTTCACTCGCCATACTACCTGTAGACAAGCCACTTATCTGGGATTCTGGTAAAATCAGTTGATCCAAGCTTCCAAAACCGGAAGTAGGCACCCGCTTTTGCCGGTCAGTCCCCACATTAAATTCCTTCACAATGTTTGCATTGCTGTCCACTTCAACATTCCTCTGGTGCTCATACTTTCCAAAATCTCTCAACAAGACCGGACTGAAGCATCTTCTTGGTGATCCTCCCCTTTCCACTTCCCTCAGTGCCTGCTCCAATTTCTTTTGCCTTTGTAAAGCAGCTTTGAACTTGTGGCGTCTCACGGCAGGTTCATCACTCGGTTGGAACTCCCCTCCGGGTAGCAGCTTTATATTCTCGGGGGTTATCCCTCGCCTGTTAAGGTAGAAGGTCACGAATATATCTGCCAACGTGTTATCACTGAAAGGTAAGCGACTGAATAACTGTCCCATTTTGGACAAATCCTGAATAAAGTTTATTGAGATGCGTGAAAAAAAATTATGGGTTGGGTCAGCATTCTCTTGATCTGTAATTTTATAATCGTCCTCATTCATCCTTCCTTCCGTGTTGTTGCCTCTTCCTCCCCCTTCCAAAAAAAATCATGTCAGCATTTCTAAAGCATCAAAAAACGTTTCAATAGCAACGCATCGTATGAAAGTTTGGCATTTGCAAGATTTTTAAAAGCCAGCTTTCGAATAAATATGTCATCGACATGATTCGACATATCACCATAAATATTACAAATTATAGTCACAAGACAAGTTGTGACTCACAACATGATTTTATATTATTTAGTACAAAATGTACAATTATGATTTTGCTGTCCGCAATTATTTCTATCATGTATCAATTCTTGCTAGTTATGCATTTTTAATCAAAAAGATGAATGACTCATTCGTCAACATTTCGTCACCGTCATGTGCATGTGCTCTATCTAACTAAATATGCATGTATGCAATGTAATGTTGAATATATAAAACTAGAAACCATTGTGCCTGTTTAGAAAAATAATAGTTGCACGTTTTTTTCTAAATTTCTAACATGTGTGTTTAGTTTGTATTTTAAAACCTATCTAACAATGCATATATACAATGCACAATTATACTATGTATATCACCATTATCTTACACACAATTGAACAAAACCAGAAAATGCCGTTAGGGAATAAAAGAGTAAAACAAAAAATGTAAAAAATTCGCCCTTCTATAGTGTGGCTCTATATTATACATACATACACATTTATAACAATGCAATGTACATTTATTGTAGTAAGTAGGTATGCATAATAAAAAAATACAATGCGTCTTTATGTATGCATCCTTTCTTTGTAGCATGCTGATGAAATCCTGTGATTCATTCTCATTTAACTCAGTAAGTAAAGCATTAAGTATCACGGCCCGTGATTCAAGAGGCACGAGGTATATCAAGTTTTTTACCAAGTAAAATTACACAGGTTTCGAGAAGTAGTATAATTTCATTCCTGACTTAGTAGCCTAGAAAATCAAATCTTGAGGTTTATAAATTTATAATGTACAATATATGCATATAAACTACATGTACATATATATGTACGATAAATTCATAACGTTTTAAATTTTAGTTTGAATTGTTATTTCAGTGACTGAGGTTGCATTACATTTATAGTTTCTTCATTTTCAGCTCACATTTTTTCCGTTTTTTTGACTGGACATTTTGCCTGTGTCCCCGTGAAAAAATCTACCCAAAAATGTCTCTAAATCCTTTCGCATTTAACCGACTCTTCCAGTCGATTATCCACTTTTGCAAGGAAAAATATGGAGAAAACGGCTACTCCATAAAATCCTACTCAATTGATTCACCTTGTGCCGCTGGAGATAACTTTTTGAGTGAAATCTACGCGATAAAAGTTGAATGTCAACTGAAATCTCCCCAAAACTGTAAAAAGAGTAACATGGAGCATCACAAGTTGATCGCAAAATCTCAAATTGTTGATGCTGAAAGTGATACGGACGTGAGACGTTACATGTTCAATATAATTTTTACCAAAGAACGGCTTGTTTACTCGGACGTCCTAGAGAGAATGCAAAGCTTGCTAGGAGAAATCTCTGGATTGAACGAGTTCTCCTTGGCTCTAGCCCCAAAGATGCATTCATTTTACACTGAAGGAGAAACCTATTCTTGTATTCTCATGGACAACTTGGTGTCCAATGGATTTTACACTCCACAGACTCATGGAGCTGGAGTTAGTTTGGATGAGTGCAATTCCATTATGAAAGCTATGGCACGATTTCACGCTCTTTCATTGGGTAAAATTTTCAACATACTTTTGACTTTGTTTGAATTTTACATTTGGATAAATTGTTTAATCAATTTGCACGCATTTGTACATATATTTTCTTTTCTGATTTGTACTTGTACGAATTTCAGTAATGGAAGGACAAGACCAAATTCCATTCCCTGAAAAACATGAAATTAGTTCTGCCGAATTTCTACTCAGCAGTCAAACGGAAGGTTCCATGAAACATATTGTCAATGGGTCGTTTGAAGGACTGACGGAACTTGCAAAAAAATATCGACCAGGCTTGGTCCAGCCTTTGACACAACTTGATGAAGAGGAGAGCGTTTGGGATCGGTTGCTTAAACTTGTGAAGCCTGGCTTGACATCGTTTTCCTGCCTTTGTCACGGGGATCCCAGGCTCAATAATATATTTGTGGATAGGACAAATGCAGAAAATGTTCGGTTTATAGATTTTCAACTGACTCGCTATTGCTCTCCATTGACGGATCTTCAGTATATTCTTAATATGGGGGCAACGGGAGATTTTCGGAAGAAGTATAGGGATGACGTGCTCAAGTCATATTTTGAAGAGTTTACAAGTATTATTAACAGTTTTCCGGAGATCAAGTTGTTGCCGTCGAAAGAAGCGGAAGTGAGGGGCTGGACGATGGAGAAATTGAAAGAAGAGTATGATCAAATGGCTATGTATGGATTTCTTATTTCTATTGTACTTCTTCCACTAATTTTACTGCGACCTGATGATATGGATAAATCTTTTGCTGAAATGGGGAAGGAGGAGAAGGAGCATTTTTGGCAAGGGGGAAGGAAAGATTTAGTTGTTCAGTTGGGGTGTAATCATGCGTATGTGAGGGATAGATTGTTTGATATTTGTGACGAGGCGTTTGCTGTGATTAAGTCACAAAAGTAAATAATATTTTTAAATGCACGATGTAAATTCTGTAAATATAATATAACATTCGATTTATTTTGAAATGTGTAATTCTGTATTGATTTATATTTTTTCTAAATTAAATTTTTGTAATGAATTGATATTGAGAAATTAAATTCAATCTGTAAAAATATAAATAATTAAAATGTGTTGTATTACTAATAATTTGAGTGTAATTTTTTTAATTTGCATAATATTAAACGATTTTAACTGGTAAAAATACGTGTTCCCTTTGTTTGAAGACATTATTTTGTTGTTGATGTTGGCTTACAGCGACAATTTAAAAAAATGAACATCAGAACCTATTTATTTTGAAAAAAAGATCGCCTGGATAGCAGTACGATAGTTGAATGTGACATGACAAAGGTAAGTAAAATTTGAAATTTTTGAAAATGTTCAAAAGTAAAAAAAAAATTAATTGAATATTAATTTAACTATTTTAAAATGTTTTAACTGGAGACTTGTGTGATGAATGTTTTGCTGTTAGTCGGCAAGTTATAAAATATAAAATATACATTGACATGTTAACTTTATACGTGTACGTGTTATGTGTACTGTACACAAGATACTATTTTACAATTTTTCCAAATTCCACCAAAAACATTTCGTTATTTTTCTTCCTTAATCAAATATTCCAATTCAATCCAAACTTTCGTGTCCTCTTCCTCCCACCTTTTTGTATACTTCACTAAAACATTAACGTAGTTTAATACTCTCTGTTAGTTTGTAGGTAGACTTGCATGCATGTTTGGATCAAAACTTTACAACAAAGTTTTAATTTTAAGTATATTACCCGTCCCCTCTCCTTCCTGCCTTGTATCAATTCCTTTCCCGTTCACATCTTAAAAAAGTAAAATATATTTTCATTGAAAATTTCTCTGTTCTGTCTGATCAGCTTCAACTTTATCAGATTCCTCCGGATTATATCTGATTCCTTCCAGTGTATGCTACCATACCACCACCACCAAATCCCCAAACTTAGTCTGGTCGAGAGTTACTAAAAAAAGTAAAGTAGCTTTTCTGTTTGATTTTTAAGTTTACAAGGGAAAGTGTGAGTTTCCAATGAAGACGATGATCATGATCATAGGAGACTTCATGGACGAATACATCTCTGCAATTTTGATTTTCCCTATATGCCACCAAACACCAAGCCATGTTGCAACTCCCTCCACTTCACACGTTACCGTTACACCATCACCTCCACCACCACCACCGTTGCGTTATCCGTCCCGGATTTCATAATGAAAAGCATCTAATAGAGTAACCATAAAGCTACTACTGCTCTACTCCGCTACTCCATTACATATGATTTTTTTTCTTCTAAAAGAATCCCATCTCTATCACTGCCACACCGACCGTATCACACACACGAACATAAACTCTACTTACATTCTACAACATTTCTCACTGTTCAACTTTTTTCCACCGTGAGAGAGATCCGTTTTTCGCACCCTAATTTAATCTGAAGTTTTAATCCACTTAGATTGCAAAGGAATCCAATTTCCACCCTTGCCATACTGCTATTCCATGCATAAGACAAGTAAAAGAACCAGCCTCTAATTCTTTAGCACTCTCTGGCTTCATTCATTCCTTTTTTACACTTTACACCCACTTTCCAAACTATTTTCTTTCTAGTTTACTTTCTGAGACAAAAAAAAACACCACACCAGACCAGCCTTTGGTTGCTTTCACCACTCTGCATATAAAACCTAATAATAGTATTCCCATCTCATCTCATAAAGATCTCTGCATATCTTACCATCTAAATATACTTTTATATATATTGTCTACACTTCCCCATGTACTTCTTTCCAAAAAATAAAAGTTTCTTTTGGGTCCTTCCTGTCCCCAAACAAGAAGAAAGCCACCACAAAATTTCATATGAAATATGTGTCATCCTGGTCCCAGTTCGCATACACAACTTTTCGCTTTCCAGAGTCGTGTCACCCCGAACACCACATGCTACCAGCCCAGATCAAAAACAAACTGGAATACTAAGCGCTTTTCTTCCACAATCACCACCATCACCATCATCATCTCCAGCTTTAGTTGCACTTTGCTATAAATCCTGGCATATTGGCATTGGCAGGCACGTGTGTTTTCGGTACCTTTTTTTTACTTCAGGTCGTGTATGTATCCTTTGTATCATCTCAATCACTCGTGGGTGACGTGACAAGTCAATGAAAACAAAAAGTAAAACAGCATGACTGAAAATGAAAACAACTTTAAAATATACAGGTAAACTTTAAAATTCAGTCGAAGCATTCAGTAAAAAGTTTCAGAAAAAAATTATACCCATCGATTACCATACCCATTCCTATATGTGCTCAACTGCATAATGTATCAAAAGTATAATGTGCTCCTGTATTTGTCTTGTAACATTTTTTTGTCAAGCCAGGAAGCTGGTGATGACGATGATGACTATGATCTCGTCGTGATCATGATCACCCCACCGTCACCGTCGTCATTGAACACTGCATCGTCGTATCATCATCCTCTACATCAACATATCATTCTGAATTCAATCTGGGAATAAGCAAACGGAAACTACTGATATTACACACTACATACATATAATGTGTTGTCTGTGTATGTGGTGGTAACGCCTAAAGTATACATTACGCTTTAGATAACATATTCGAAATTGAAGAAGGAATAATAATATGTGCATATTGTATGTAGTAAGTTTGAATGTCCTGCATATTTTATGGATCACCGAACCTAAGGGGATTCCAAGGGAAATTCTCTTCCACTTGCAGCTGCTTTTCATTTTCTCCTCCCAGGAATACAAGATAGAAAGAGAAGGACTGACTCTGGGACAAAAAGTAAACCATATAGACTAAGACTTTTTTTTTGATAGTTGTCGTTTTTCTCGTCGTAGTTTTCACTTTTTCGCCTTTTCCTCCACACACAGCCCATATACCACCCTTTTTATCTTTGTCGACATTGTTATCTGTCTCTGTAGAAGCATTCATCCATATCCGTTTCTATTATTCCTCGCTCAAAATAAAAACTTTACTTGATCTTAGGCTATCGTATAGGTTATCAATTTTTGGACCAGAAAAAAAATATACATGTATATATTTTGCTTCTCTTCTTTTCACACACACAACGGTAAAATCCTACACAGTTACACGTGTAGCGAAAAAGTGAAGTAGACGTGAAACATACATAAGACAACCAAGTAAAGTAACAATAGAAAATCGTCCTTTTTCTTTTTTATATCCATCTATCTATCCATATTGTTCATGGAGAAAACGTCATATAATATACGCACCACTGGATTTGCTTAAAAGAGGCAGACCATGTTTATTACTGTCGGTTGAGTTGTGTGTGAAACTGAAACTGTGAGAAAGACTTGGAGAGAGAGAGGAAAAGTGGAGGAGTATTTTAGTAAGTTGCCTACACACAATCACACAATACACAAAGCAATTTTGCAAAAGAAAGCATCCATTTATACCCATCTTTTTCTATGCCATGTTCTCACAAGCTTAAAGCAATTCCATGCTATGCTCTATATGAAAACAACCAAAAGAAGAACCATCGAGAGAGAAAACTGATTCGGAAATAATAGAATGTGTACAAATATTATCCACTTCCGCTTCCATACATTCATTGACACCATATATCACCTCCTCTTTTCTACAAAGTCACTGTATAGTCAGTCATATGCTAGTATCCTGTGTTACTTTACATATTATAGTGCCGTTGGCAATTGAATCTTGGTTTTGCTTTTGCTTTCCTGCTTCTTTTCCAAAATCACACACAAAACACATAAATACATGCATGATAGCGTTTGAATTCACATTTGAAATAGGAAAATCCCTTTTTTGTTTATTCAACAAAGTCTACAAGATAGCCAATAATCATCATCATCATCATCATATGGATACCTATGTCTCATCCTCTTTACTAAAAAAAAGTACTTGACAAGCAGTCTAACAAGAGCTCTATTATAAAACGCATTCCTTGAAAAAGAACTAAGTTTTTTTTGGGTTTTTAAACAACAACAAACTTTTTTCCCTTATGACGATGATCTTCTTTGTTGAATCCCTGAGAAGCTTACTGAGGCAGCCCAGCAGTTTATCCATCTCTTTATTGCTTTGCCATCCATCTCTCTCCCGTAAAAAAAGTTACCTTTGAAAAAAAATACGACAGGCCAGGTCCAGGCCAAGGAGCAGCAGCAGACCAAAACTAAGGATCTATTTTTTTTCTTTTGGGAGAGTATCGTATCATCATCCAATATTGTTTTACGGTAAAGTGAAGAATTGTGTTGTCATTCTGAGAATTACATGGCCTTTGTCCTTGTCCGTTTTAGTAATAATCGTAACAAGAAGAGTAGTGGGATAGGCTATGTAGAATTTATGCTATGAAAGTAGAAGAAAAAAAGAAGAGTCCCTGCTGGACATTTATCCCAGTTTCCAGTCCAGAGTCCTTTTTAAAAAATAAAAGGAAAGAGATACATTGTTTATATAAAAGGATGGGCTACAGTTGTGTATACTTAAAAAACAGAGGAGAAGTTTCAAGTCAAGTTAGCTTAGAATCCTACCGGATAAAAAATATCTGCCGTTATGCTGAATGCTTTGTGCATCTTTGCTGGTTTTTTATTTGAGAGGAAGGCCTACATAAACTATTGTGCAAAGTAAGGGGAAGTGAAGGGCCATTTTTATTCTCAAGGAGAATCAAAGCTTTAATCGTTAATCTGATCTGAGCTTAAGGTACCTTTGCCTTGCCCCAGTCAGTTTGAAGAGGCGCACCTACCCATGAACGTTATGTAACGCTTCATGTATCATTTGTCATTTTCTTTTTAACGAAAAAGAATACAAACTAAGTATTAGTTACATACATAGCTTTGCAATTACTTTTTTTGTGACTTATTTGAATTTAATTTTGACGGCACATAAAAAACATGTTCAGTCAGGCCTGCTGGTCGTATTCCTGATTTGATTACTTTACTTGACTCAAAGAAGGCATCATCGTCTCGTCCTCGTCTGTTTTGTCATAAGTGAGGCGGGTCACAGATGGAAAATTGTAAAACTCGTAATTTGACTGAAGTAGAAAAAAAGAGAACCAATATCCGTCATAATAGAAAGCTATGAATAGATGTGATATGTGTAGGTTTTCATGCACCGAAAAAAATGTTTTAGCAGTCAGCAGGTTGTTCGCTATCAATTCTCTATCATCTTCACAGCGAATAAAACGTTTTCTCTGCAAATTTCTCTCTCGTTTTCTACTGTGAGTGATTTTAACCATGACCAGACCCCCAATTTTTTCATGTTCGAATTTTCTTTTGTTTCTATTAAAACTTGATAGAGCACTACTAAAAAGCTGTAAATGTTAAGTTTCAGAAAGTTTGGCTCACTGTGGTGCGTACAGGCAGGTAAACCCCGAATTTCGGGGAAAAGGTCGACACGTCTACATTAAATTTCATGCTATTTTTTACCCTCTTGTCAAAATTAGCCAAAAGTTTCAGCGAATATTAGTACTACCCTACTACGTATTTTAAGGGTACATTTGTTGCATAACCATTGTTTTGGTAGTGGTGGCGCTTCAGAACGTGCTGGCCGGGTCAAGTTGGCCAAAGTCGATTTTTTGAATTTGAGTTCAAAACGCTATGAAATATACCGACCATTGTTTGAATTTAAAGTAGAAACTCAATGCAAAAGACTGGAGCCAAAAAACTCCAATAATTTTCGAGATATGTTGATTTTTTGAAATTTTTGAAGTTCAACTTGTCAATCATGCCATATTCTCTACCATGTATTTTCTTCTAAGGGAGTCACATATTCTTAAACAGTAGCTCAACAGAATCCCCACATTTTGCTGATCAAAATGACGTATAACACTACATGCCTGCTTCAAGTTTATGCACTTGCAAATTCTCAACGTAAGTTGGTACCAATAATCGCATTTTGCACAATTTCATTTTCTGAATACAAATTTCCCTTTTTTCAAAAAACAAACCATTTTTAAAAAATTCTAAAAATAGGCCAATTTAGCTTGGTTATTAGGCTATACAATGCAACTTGAATTTTTTAAAAATCTCTTTAAACGAAAAAATGACCAGCATTCAAATATCACATGTGCGAAAATTGCAAATTTTGAGATTTTTTACTAACTGATTTTTTTTGGAGTTTTTGAATAAAATATCTTCTAAACGAACAATAAACTGAAAAACATCAATCAAAAAACTAAAAAATTCAATAAAAATATAGAATTTAATTATATTCGAAAAATGTTATACATGCTATAGATAGATAGATAGATTGTATAGCAAACAACGTCCCGTCCTGGGTCATTATGTTGTTTGATTTGGTGTGATCCTTGTGTAAAGCAAGCGAATATATTCTAAAACTTCATCAATGTTGCTCTGATCACAAGAAGGTTCATTTTTTGGTCTCCGTAGAATAATATCATGTTTAATGCTTTGCTTAAATGTATTGACATTTTCAATGATGCTCGATTTTTCACTGCACTGCAACCACATTTTGGTCATGATATGAACTAGATAACTATCGCACAGATTTTTATTCACAAATCGCACTTTTCCAGATCTTGTATCTTTCTTCATTATTGCATTGTGATTGACGATGTTGTAGAAAGGAGGCGGAGACTGCTTATTATTGGCTGCGAAGCATAACATAAGAGACTTATATACGTACATCTCTTCTATAAATAGCCATTCGCATTCACTACTAGACGACCCGTTGGAAACCATACGATATGCATCTTTAATAATCTTATTTATATTTTGTAAATGTTTTTTTGAGGCTTCACCCCAAACTGCACACATATAATATATTTGTGTTAAAATAAGCGTTTCAATAGCGAGTTTTAGTTGTTGTAGTGTGAGCATGGGCTTTAGGCATCTAATCTTCCATAAAGATTTATTCGCTTTTTTCATTAGGTAATTGGTATGAAGGTCCCAAGTAAGCTGTTGATCTTTTAACAAGCCTAATGATTTTAACTGTTCACTGCATTTGATTTCGTGTCCATTTACATGAATAACTTGTTGTAACGCAATATGTTTATTTTTCTTGTTAGAGTGCACAATCAGCTCAGTTTTACTAGCATTGAGTTCTAAGTCATTACATGTAAACCAATCCACAATAGAGTTACAGTCGCTTTGCAAAATAGCCATATCTTCTCTGACATTGTTAATAGCGATTTCTTTACATGTTTGGCTATCATCTGCAAAGAGAACTAACTCACTGTGACGAACTGATTTATGCAAATTATTTATGTAAATTGCGAAGGCTAAACTACTTAAGCATCCTCCTTGTGGTAAACCTCTTATAGTATTGGTTGTGTCTGATTTGCATTTGTCAATTTGTACGTATTGCTGTCTATCACTTATATAAGCTTTAAACCACTGAGAATTTATATTATAAGATTCAAGTTTACTGAATAGGATATCTCTATTAATAGTGTCAAAAGCCTTTTTCACATCCAATGCAACAACAGCATACATGTTATTTCGTTGAATGGCTGTCTTTGCTTTATCTAGTATGTAGAGTTCGGCATGTTCTGTAGAATGTTTAGATCGAAAGCCGTACTGATGTGTGTATAGAATATTGTTCATGGTGACATATCTTCTAAGTTGAAGGTAAACACATTTTTCTAGTATTTTGGATATTACAGGCAGTATGCTAATAGGTCTCATATCATTCAACGTTTTTGGGTTATCACATTTCGGAATAGCAACGATTTTTGCTAATTTTAACTTGCTTGGCACTACACATCGCACTATGGACATATTCAACAGTGTGAGCAGAACTTCACGAAACTTAAAGGAATTCATTAACAGATTAAACATATAGTTGGACATAACCAGGCTGTCTTCACTCGTACTTTGCTTATTTTTCATTTTACGCCATACATAAGCAAGTTCACCAGCACTAACATTTTCCACATTAAACTTGTCAGGAGAATCAATTTCACTTTGCACAAGGGGTGTACTGCATATTGTAGGTCTGTTGCATATGCCAGTAAAGTGAGCGTTGATTTCATTGGGCGAGAAAGGTATGTTGGTGTTCCGTTTTGCTTTCGTCAGTGCAGTAAGTACAGGCCAGATACCTTTTTCATTAATGCTTGTTTGTATGAATGCTTTGCTATCTTAAAGTATAAGTTTCTTTACAAGTTGCTTTTGCTGTTTATACATGTTATTATGATATGCTGAGTTGCGCTGCAATGAGATCTTGTATAGTTGGCCACGTTTAAGTATTTCATTCTTGGTATATTCACTGAGCTTAATGGGTTTGTCACGTTTGAATATACTTTTATTCCGTAGTGGTGCATGTTTGTTAGTTATAAAATTAATAGTATGGAAAAGATTGTCAAAAGATGAATGTACGTTGTCAAAGTTGATGAGGTTAGCCATACATCCATCAATCTCGTCATATAATTTTTCAAGATTAATGCTTTTGTAATCTCTGTATGTAAAAGATGCTCTCACTTTACGTTGCTTCACAATATTAAGAGAGGTACTTACAGCACAATGGTCAGATATATGAGGATTAAACACTTGAGAACTGGCACACATGTTCGGTCTGTTAGTAATAATAAGGTCCAACATAGCATTCCCTCTTGTAGGTTCATTCACAATTTGTTTCAGGTTATAACCTTTCATTACATGTTCTAACATGCTGTAGCACCAATCATGTTTAAGATTAAAATCCCCTGTAATGATGTACATTTTATCAGTCTTACTAAGCTCGTCACATATTAATTGTAAGGCATCGATGTCAGCTTTAATAGTGTTCATATCATATTTAGGGGGTCTGTATATACATGCAATAAGGATAGCCTTCTTATGTTCACTTTGTACACGAGTTACGATGCACTCAACACTTGAAGTATTTTTTATGTTTTCAATGTTTTTTAGATTGTATATTTTAGAGCTAAGATTATTATGAACAAATATGGCCACACCTCCACCTTTACTTTTATTGGACTGTCGAATTGAGCGATCTTGTCTATATAATACATAGTCCGGTATAGGTGGTAGTGTTTTGTCAGCAGATAAAAAAGTTTCCGATAAACAGAATATGTCAATGTTTTTTTGAGTAAGCATATTTTTAACATGTATGAACTTATTACTAATGGATTGTATGTTGAGGTGAGTAATGTTAATATTATTAGGACGTTTGGATAGTCAAGTTGAATTAGGTAGAAGAGGCAAGTCTGCAATATCAGGACTACGTTCGTGAGTGTTGTTTAACCTCCTAAGCTCTTCCATGCGTGAACTGACACTACCATTAAGCATTTGAGTAAGAGTGCGTTTATTGCTTGTCGGAGTTGAGAGGTTAGTGTTCCAAAATGATGGTGTAGTAATATTGGCAGTAGTAGCAGTGGTAGCAGTGGTAGCAGTGGTAGCAGTGGTAGCAGTAGAAGTAATAGTAGTATGCATGTTAGTTGGTTGGACTTGTTGAACAGTTGAAAGTATGGATGAGTGCAATGTCATTGCGTTACTCTGTGAGCCTGTAAACGTTGTCACACGCTGTAGTTCTGCTTGCTGTTTTTTCCATTCTTCTCTTCTCTCTTGTCGCTCAAATTGCTGTTGTGGTGTCAAGTCACGAGTTGCATACATGTTTGTAAATTAAACTTGCTTCTTAAGTAAGTTAGACCGGTATATAGCATTATCAACTTCATTAGCACTAGCAAGTCTGATTTTAACAGGTCTTATCTTGTGTGGGTTTGTAGGGCCGATGCGAAAATCGCGTATGTAAAGTGTATTCCTTGGGCATAGTATATTCATGATTTTAGTGATAGTATGAATTGCATTACCATTTTCAGGAACGCCATGTAAAATAATGTTCGTCATTCTCCTTATTCGTTCAGTCTTTTCCATGATTTCTTTATAAGCTTTTTTAGCATGCCCTATGTCTTCCTCAAGATCTTCTATTTGTGATGTTTGTGTCTCTTGTTTCTCTAATAGAATGCACTGTTGATCATGCAGCTTACTTTGTTGCAGGTTCAGATTACTTTGTTCATTTTTCATTACACACACATCACTTTCAACACTACTAACACGATTCCCTATACTGTCCAGCCGTTCACTCATACTGTTAGATAAACTGTCAAACTGAGTTTTCATAAACAACTTAATATTGTCTTCCATGATTTTGAATTCCATATTTGCATATGAGATTTCTTGTTGCATGTTTTCAGTGCTGCGCCTCAATTCATTACCTCTAGGTACATTATTTTCACTGCCCATTTTATATATTTTAAAACGACACTATAACTTAAGATCACTATAACTTTAGCTGAATGTATATATGTATGTATGTATTTGCACGAAACAAAATTAGGTTTTAAGTTGACATTGATAGTATCGAAAAACACTGATAATGATTAGTTAATGTGTTTAATTTGTTAAACTTACACTGCTATTATTGCACACTTTTCTTTCCACTTGTATTGATATAAAATATGATGCTATAATGCGCGTAGTTATTTAATTATTTTGTATTTATTAGGAGCGAAAACAACAGACACTTTTGACTTTTGCTATGCTATGCTATTTATTTCACTTTTCAAAGTCCTTTTATGCAGTATTATTTTGCGTACACATTTTAAATCTTATCTTATTAAAGTGACTGTTCTAACAGTAGAAAGTTTCATTGCTAAGTATTGTACAAACAAAGATTTGCTAACACAAACCTACACAAAAGCAAGTGATACTATGTGTGTACTCACATACCAGCCTGGAGTCATCTGGTCGACTCCAAGCATTATATATGCTTTGAACAAGCAATGCCAGGAAAAAAACAAAGACAGTCCCGTATATCTGTAACAGCTTTCGTATATCAGTGCACCAATCGTTTTAAGTAAAGTAATCAGGTGTTTATCTTTTGGTTTGATAATATTTGAAGAAATGACATTTGTACCAATTTGTTTTGGAGAATTATAAATTTATGTTGAGCTTAACCAAGATCAATTGATAATCGATTTAGAAAGCATTAGAACTTAAGTAGTAATTAAGATGTCTCCTAAGAAGTGTTGTGATCCATTTAGTTCAAAAAACCATGATACTAATTGGTTATCTTCTGTCAGTGTTGAAAAGGTTTCCTCCCAGTTTTTGGAGGAATACCGTGAGTTTATTCCTGTGAACCTGGAAACAGACGCATTTTTGTGTATTAACTGCAGAACAAAAATTGAACAACAGGCAAACAAATGTAAACAGTGCTGTAATCCTTTAAATAGACATCCACACAAGACAAACTGTTTTCGAGAAATAACTGAAGATCTACAAGAGAAA
>JAQFXM010000389.1:0-52824 GCA_034693345.1 Entomobrya multifasciata
AAATTTGCAAATAAAGCACTGACAATGCTCAGAAATGTCATAACGAAGCGATGCTCGCTGTCCAATAATTGTGTATTCAGCGCTGAAAATACGTAAAAATCATGAACACACGGAACCGTCGCGGTTTACAAATTCGCAAATCGGTATTACCAATATGTACAAAACATGAACACAGAATTTATCAGTTCAAAAATGATGAATTGCCTCAGCCAATATGTACACAGTATGAATAGTATCAACCGTTTAAATATCATATATTTTAAACAACACTGACAATATGTAAAATCTATGAACATGCTAAACCGTTTCAGTTTAAAAATTTGCAAATAAAGCACTGACAATGCTCAGAAATGTCATAACGAAGCGATGCTCGCTGTCCAATAATTGTGTATTGAGCGCTGAAAATACGTAAAAATCATGAACACACGGAACCGTCACGGTTTACAAATTCGCAAATCAACATCACCAAAATGTACAAAGAATGAACGCAAAACTCATGAGCTTCAGGGGTTACCATGTTCATTGGTAACCCCTGAAGTTTATTGTCAAAGTTAAAACTTGGGTAACCCTGTTCTTCCGCTTCTCTGCTGACCGTGCGTTCAATCCATAGCGCGCGCTTTGAAGACATTAAATTGGTTGCCTTGAACTAACGTGGTTCCACTTGAAGTGGTCATTGAGGATCATATTTTTTATATTCGTAATCCCCGTATCGAAATGCACTTAGACAGTTTCAGGTATAGCCGGTAAAGTGAAGTTGTCGAACTCCGTGATTCATGTGAAACGTGTACCAAAATATTTAGGCATCCCAGTTTTGATAAAATTGAAATGCTAAACTTTCACATACAACGGTCTATCGTCAGAGGGTGATAACGAGAACAGTCAAAATGAAGCAAGGGACACGTTGAAGATCATGTCTGTGACCATGTTGTCATCAATGGAAATTACGTACAAATTTCGACATATGTAGTAAAATATAATAATATTTCCATTTTTTAGTAATACAATTTTTGTACATCGAATTTTTAATAATGTATGTTTGCACGCATACAGAAAAATGACTTGATATGTACAAAAAAAATACGAATAAAAAAACACTTCCAATACTTGGAATTCACTAACTAGTATATTCAACTGACAGAGACAGAACCAACAAGATCGACGTAACAAAGCAATTCAATTAGGTGATAAATACAAAGCATCTGCTGACATACTATACTATTGTATCAAACACTATCCGACATTTTAGTTTTTTAGCGGAGCCGATAATCTGAGTTGTTTTGGATGTAGTTGGTGATCTGGCGAAAATTAGGACGTTTATTCTTATTGTATTGAAAGCACATTTTCATCACTTCCATCACCCAAGATCGAGCATGAACCGGGAAGCCATAGTCAGGGGTCAACACGGATATTCCGTAATTTTTTACTTGATACATTACCTGTAAATATAGAGATTAACGAAACAAAGGTTAATTTTAAAAGCACAAATCCCACATGTGATGCAGTGGAAAAAGTGTTTTAAATTATACTGATGGTTCATTCATTTATAACTTACGTCTTCATCATCCAAGTTCCCTAGTGGCATTTTACCCCGAGTCCAAATCTCGTATAAGACCACTCCATAACTCCAGACATCTCCTTTACGACTGTAACGACCGGAAGCATTGTATAGTGGCGCGTCGGGCAAGTTTTCAGGGGGCATCCAACGTACTGGGCATGGCTTCCCATGGGTCTAAAAATTCATTTCAAAGATTATATAAAAAATACTTTAAAAAGATTAAAAGTAAAGTACAATTATTGTATATTGCAGTTAAGCTGTAGTTAATTACCCCAAAATAATACTGATTTTCAAAATATTCTACACACAAACCGAAATCGGCTATTTTAACTTCAAAATGTTCTCCAACAAGAATGTTACGGGCGGCGAGATCCCTGTGTACAATGTTGGCAGATCTGTGGAGATAATTCATGCCAACCGCTATTTGATACGCCATCTTGTCCATCGTTGCCTGTAAAATGAATAATCAATTAATTGACATGGTACAAGAAGCGTTTTTCATGAATCATTATCAATTTTAAATCTTAATATCGTTAGTTAGAGCCTTACCGCACTTAAGCCGCCTTGTCTGGTGCTGACAAAAGTTTTCAGACTTCCGAACGACATGTATTCCAAAATTAACCAAGTACGGAACTTGATACTGTCGGAGCAGTCGCAGTAGTTGTCTTCGTCGTTTTTATCATACTCATGTCCACCTATTAATCATGTAAACGTAGTTAAGTCGTTATCATAACTTTGTAACAATGGCAATATATGACAAGCTTATTGTATGAACTGAAACTCACTCAGGGGGACAATCGCCAGTAATTTCAGAATACTCGGATGATCCAAGTTCCTCAGTCGTCCAATTTCGGTCCAAGAGGTGCCATCAGTGTTGCCTTTCATAATCTTGATTGCAATTTGTTTCCCACTTGGCAGTTTCCCTACATTAAATCAAAAACAAAAGTTGTGTACTTCGTCATACTTACTTTTAGAAAAAGTTACTTCAGTTTATCAACTTTAATGAGTAATTTGGTTTTAGTATTCCATTAACTTTAAAGCTTACCTTTGTACAACCTTCCGAAAGAACCATCTCCGATTTTCTGCCAATTTTCTAGTTCATTACAGAAATACGTTGCCAGCATTGTTCTAGTGGCTATAATCAAGCGACAATGAGGCAGAAAGTGGCAGTGCAGTGCGGTATAGGTAGTTGCAGTAAAAATCAGAGTTTTAAAGATTAATTGATCACAGTTTACGTAATTAATTTTGAAGGATAATTAAAAATTAACTAGTTCTTTTAACAGTCGAATGTATGGAATTCAGCCCGAAAGCCGGAAACGGGATGGGACACCAAAACACTTTGAACTCGAGTACGGACGGAAGCGATGCGTCACGACGGTGGAAATCAGGAAATTGGAAACAACAAAATGAACTTTGCTTTAGTGATCAGTAATCATGTTCATCCGCTTGCAAATCAAGTCAACGATGCAATCTCAAAAATTAGCGCCATGTTTGCATGCCGTATCGTCATATTATTTCAATAAAAGCTTTTCCAATGACCTCTGTTGACCTTTACTAAAATATAAGTCCTTTATTTTATTCAATTCTAGGATAGCAGTCAATCGTTCGACCAGTTTACAAAAATACAGTTGATATAAATAATGCATGTACATTTAAATGCATACATGTGTTGATGATTCAAGTACTAAAAATTTAATTTGCGTAGCACAGAGCGAGCGGAGGGTACAAGTACAACAATTAATCGTATCAAATCATTTTCACAGTAAATTTTTCAATAGGCAGAATTGCAGTAATAATCAGATTCACTTTCTTCCTCATCACTCCCCAAATTGTACTCAGACTCATCTTCAATTGTTGTGTAAATGCGACGGAAGTTTGGACGCTCGTCCTTATCAAATGCGAAACACTCCCTCATTAAATCAATCACCCAGCGTCTTGCCTTAATCTCTTGACAGTCGAGTACGGTATTGCCGTTATCGACGTACTCCATTACCTGTAAATTGTAATCAAAGTCAAAGTGAATAATGCGTTACATTACATACTTAATCTTGACTTGTTGTTGTTGTAAATTTTAACTGATCAGAATGATCAAGAAATTAAAATGTGTTTTGATACCTCTTTGTCTTCCATCCCATTAAATGGAAACTTTGCACGGCTCCACATCTCAAACAAAAGTACACCAAAACTCCACACGTCACCTTTTCGACTGCATCTCTTTTCTGGAGTACGATAATAAGGATGAAGCTCAGGAGGCATCCAGCGAATAGGGCACATATATCCGTCACCCTGATTAATTGCAAAACGTTCAGAAATCCATACAAAATTGATAGAAATAAAAACATATGTACCTATGCATGATCTTATCGGTGCGGTAGCTACATGAATGAGTAATCGACTTACATCATAGTAATGTTCACTGTAACTGTAATCCAGGCATAATCCAAAATCCCCGATTTTCACATGAAAATTGTTGTCCTTCACGAATACATTTCTGGCGGCCAAGTCCGAGTGGACAATGTTCCGGTGCCTGTGTAGGTAATCCATTCCAAGGGCCACTTGATAAGCGATTTTGATCATTCCTTGCTACATTCAGTAGAAATCAAATCAATCAATCAATCAAATTTAACTGTGTACATTGCGATGACCTGCCCAATTAAAGCTAAATATTAATGTGCTTGGTATGCATACCGCAGGAATCCCTCCAGCATAGCCGCTCATGTAATCCAAGAGGCTTCCATGTTTCATGTACTCCGTGATGAGCCAAGTAGTGTCCCTAGTCTGCTTGTGACAAGTGTCACTGTAGTGGTTGTCTACAAAAAACATGACACAGGTCATCGTACGTCAGCATGAAGATAACAAGAGTCAATATAATTTATATTGATTATGATAAGCGACTTACAAGGCGGTACTGTGCCCAATAGTTTCAAAATACTGTCGTGATCGGAAGCTCTAGCCATTCTTTTCATTTCCTTCTTTGACCCGTCGTTATCCCCGTAGACTACCTTCACAGCAACATCCTGTCCGTTTAGCCTACCTGCAAAATGATTATTAGTTGGATTTTACATGTTTGCAGTTTGAATACATACCCACATAAAATCAAACATAATATGTAGGTATAGACGATTAATTTGTGGACAGCTAAGTAATTACCTTTATACACAGTTCCAAAGGATCCCTTTCCAAGAACATCTTTGAAGTTTACAAAAACTTCTGAACAGGTGTATTGTGGAGGTGCCATGACTGATACACTGATTACAGTAGACGGTACAATTTTGCTCTTAGTTTAAATATCTAACTGTGACTATAATTACAATGATAGAATTTAAATGAATGACTCGATTCTTGAATCATCAAAAAAATTGTGCCAAGCCAAGATCTTAATTTCTCATCAACTTTTCCTTTAAGAAAGCTTTAAATGACAAGATGACATGACAATCATTAAAAGTGATTTTTTTAATCACTCACAACACACAGAACATGCCACTTTTAACTATTCTCAAAATTATTAAAATTCACTCAAAACAAAAATATCTACAAAAAAGGAATAAAAACTCAACTATGAGCTAACTTCACTAGTGAGAACTGGTCATTACGAAACGAAACGAAAAGTTAATGCATATTGTAGTTGGTATTCACTGAGTTGATGAGATGAGATAAATGATCACCATTCTTCCTTCATTCTAAATACGGGAACCGCTACAGCGACAACACTAACAAAAAAGGAAAACTGGTTGTACAGCAATTACATAATGCACTACGCGTATTATGCTTATCTTCTAATGTTAGCAATGACAGCAATGTCAGTAGTCATCACTGTGTATTTAACATGCAACTATGCTGAAGACTGAGACAAATGCAAAATATAGAGACTGTAAATGTGTGTGCATAAAGTAAATGCGGTGTTTGTTTATGTTGCTTTGTTCGTGAACGACTAAAGACAAGGACACATTACGCATATCTTTCACACATCTTTGTGAGAAACGAAAATGTTTACGGAAAATACGTTGATTCAGCCAATCTTGAACATCGTCGGCGTCAGCATCAAGAGCTGAAGACTCGAACCTTGAAATCTCGAGCAAAGTTAACATGTTCATCCAAGACTGACGCTGTACTGCGCTATGCAAATTCCTATCAACTTGTTTCATGTACAGTTTATCGAATGACATTTAGAGACAAAGGGATGTTTGTCTACATATCTGTTTGTTTGAAAAAACTGTGCATACGCTTTGTTTCTATTTAATGGAATTGCAATACGTTAAACAATTAATCATGCGAATCTTTTTAAATCTTATCAGCAAATATTGTTTTATCTGCTGACGATGAAAACTCATAAACTCGATAAAATTATTCCTTTTGCACACATTAGAGTACCACAGCACAGCTTGCTAGACACAAAACAGCTAATTCATTTTCTTTGTCATTCGATCTATTTCATATTAATTTTTTTTTATGAAACATACAAAACATGTCATAACATTAGATTTATTAGGTCTCACGGGGAATATTTTTTGTACAACTCTTTTTTGATGGCACCATCATCGTCGTGTGTCAGGAAGGGACTCAATAACTTTTTCCTGTAAAAAAATTATGTACATCTGAATCTGAATGAAACTTACCATTGAACCTTGTATATAAAGTACTTACACAGTGCGTAAATTTAATACAATGTTGGTGGAATGCTAAGGATTGGATGTAGGAAACTTTTTCAATTCATTTTTTCTTGCAAAGGAAAATAATATTTAGTTTCATAGTCATCCTCACCATAAAAACTCCACCATTAACAGTTGTGTAATATTAAACCTAACAGAATGTGTATACAATTTACGATAAATATAATTGCCCCCATGAAGGAACAAGCCGAGAAAATAATATGTAACCAAAATCAAATCGGTTCGACTGGGTTGGGTTGTCAATGAATAATTGCTCCTCTACCACCAGAAATACCATATTATTTGTGAATTTATGAAACTCGGATTTATGAAAAATATGACAAATGATAGCTTTATGACGTGTTTTTTTGTGCGTTACTATTTTCAACACACCAAACAAACTAAAACGATAAAAGTAGTACCCGATTCCAGAAGAAAAGCATATAAGTCGAATATTTACTGAACTCGATTCTACACGCAATATATTTTTTCTACCGCACTACCACTACCACCCCCGCACCCGCAACGCAACACTATCCTCATGTTTTCTCTTATAACTGGTTGTTGTTGTGCTTGACCCAGATTTTTTCCGTCTCTTGTTTAACAATGGACACTTTGTGCGTAGCGTGTGTGTTCGTACCACTTGTTCATATAAAATAAAATGTGTTGAACAGCCAAGTACACATATTATTGAGTTATGACAGAAGAGGAGGAAAAGTGCCTTTTTTCTTTTGATATCTCCAAAAATAAGAGTTATGATGTCTTGTTTGTGTCTCTAGATCCCAACTTGAAACTGAACACTGGATTTATGTAGAAAAACCCATGGCCATACACCACAAACGGGATTAGCCAATTCATTCTGCTACTCTCTCGCATGTAATACGCATTTATCGCATTTCAGAATCGGAAACAAAGTACAAAAAAGTGAGAGCCGAACAAAAGTGTGTTGATACTGCGTAGTTTTGTGTCGCTAAGTTCTTGAAAGCACATTAAAATGTGGAGCATGGAGAACAATGTGTCAGTGTCATCATCTCATGACTTTTTGGCCATACTGCCATACAGGATATATGCATAAAAATTCCTATGCATGCATATTATTTGAAAATCATGCTGGCTATGATGTATGAGGAATGGTGTATATTGTATGATCCATCCCTACCCCCACCACCACTTCTAAAATATTTTCGATTTATTTTTTGTTCCTCGTCTCGTCTCTCAGAGATTTCCATATTTAAATAATATTTCTCAACCGACAAGAATAAATTTGATGATAAGGTCCACATCTCTCTCCACTCATTCTCCTTTTTAAACTGCAATAAAAATAAAAAATGTTTTTTTGTTCAATCTTCACTCAAAATCAAAATCCATTCCAATCTGTCTGGAATCTGCAAACAAAACTGATAATAATTTTTTATAAGAATTTAAAATAACTTTTAGCAGACAGACTTATTGCTTTTTTGCAAGAAAAAAAGGGTTTTAGAAAGGCTAAAGAGTCTAGTCAATAGACTAGCATGGTATACTTGCGCCTTTCATCACAAAATATTTCTTACACGCCCTACATTCCTTTAAGCCTTGAAATAAAGAAGAAAAGAAAATCGTTTTATTTTTCAACTAATATATTCGTCATATTTTGCTATTTTACTGTGATTCCATTTCTTACGATAAGGAATTCTATTTGCTCGATTTATTTTTTTGGGATAAAGCAGGAAAAAATTGCAATATCCATCTTCATATTTTCCATTTTTACTTATTTTCCCTTTTGTCCGTGTCGGGAAAAAATCTGTTTTCAATGAGCCACACGACTACAAGTCAGTTTAGTTTACTTGCAAAATGCTTTATTCCAAATAGAAAATTGCTGGAGGAAAAAAAACTTGAAAAAAAATCCAGTGGAATAGCTTAGTAGAGTAAAGAGTTATGTTGGTTATTTGATTTTATATTCACTTTGCTCTTGTTCTATTCAACCAACCAAACCGTCTAAAAGAAGACAAAAAACTGGAGGAGTTAGAAAAATTGGTTGAGAAACTTTGAGAGAAAGCTTGTTCTTCTTCTCTTTAAGTGTTTTTAGGTGGTGGTGGATTGGATAAAGAAGGAAGTGAGTGAAAGTGAGTAGTGAGGAGCATCATCAAACTGAAATAATAATAATGTATTCCTAAAGTCCCTCTCTCTCTCTTTTCTGAAGTAAAAGTGATTTTGAGTGAAAAGTCCTTGTCACTTAAATATATGTTGAAAAAAATGTACATATAGTTATCTATGTATCTAGGTAAGTGTGTGGAGTGGAGTAAAAGAGGTAGAGAGAGATCAGTAGCTCAACTTTTTCATTCAAACAGCTATTTTCAAGTTAATCTCTGATATAAATTGGGTGAGATACCTTGTTCTTCTCTATCTTCCGTGGAAAGTTTCCCTGCTGGGCTGGGTTACGGTAGTGGTGTACAGTCTCACAGTATGCAACAACTTATATGAGATATCATGATAATGGTGGTTAGGGCGAGATTGATCGTTTCCTATAAATAATACACTTTAATGTTATCGCTATTTTGGAAAGTTTTTCTTGGGAGAAAATGAGAATACGTTTTTTCTTGTAAAAGTTAGCCAAGTTGAGTTGCATACGAAAATTGGCAAGATAAAAGCATATGTGTGGATCTTGGGTACTGGCACTGGTGGTATGGCGGTGGTGGTGATGGAAAATATGACATGCCTAAAAATTGTAAGGAGTTTTTTTTGCTAGACGGACGATTTCACTGAATTGCATGTTTCCTCACATGTTTGTCTAGAGAGGAAATACATGCGTGGTCTTTTCACACTTACATGTCAACTTTCACGGTGTCAGCAGATAGAGCAGTGATGGTGTTTATGGGAAGGGTGATGGCTGATAGGGTAATATACAAAAAAACCAAGTTGGGTAAGAAAACTATAGAGGATTTAGAGGAGAAACAATGGGCTATCCTACTATATATTGTATAAGAATGAGTGAAAATGATTTGCGAGATTGTTTGTTGGAGAAAATGATGTTAATAGTGTGTGGGAGCATCAGGAAGATGAGATGAGTGTGTACCATAATTCCAATTACATGTAATGTGACATGTAACATAAAATATATATATTGAAAGTGGAGAAGGTTGATGTGTGTAATTGTATTTTTCATGTAAACCAGGAAATAAGGGTAGGGCCAGGGGTAGGGTAAATAACCTTATTAAAAGTTTCTTTTTTGGGTAATCAGCTTATTTTTTGGTTTATGGTAAGATTTTTTTGTATAAAATAAAATACTATTAAGTATTCAATTTTACTTTCTTAAAACATTTTTAGAAGATGATAAGGCAGTAAAGCGTATATAATTGAATACATATATGCTTTGTTGATTTGCTAGTCGATTCGCTGAGAAAATTGCCAATTTGCGTTACAACCTGTAATTTTCTAGTTACGTCATTTATCGACAGTGGGTGGAGATCATAAGGTTATATGTGATCGGATCGGATCTCACGCTAACTTTTGAGACAACGTTCGTCTTTTCCTTTCCTGTGGAAATTATCCAAAGTTTCCAGACACTCGTGCTGCCGGTTAAAGATTAAGTCCTCCTCTTGACGTGACATGGTAGGGTATATAGACCAAAGAAGACCGACCACAGAGTGCATTCGCCATTATTACTACACTCCCCCACGTCATATCTAATTACTTTGCAACCAAGCAAGCCCATACATATATAAATGCATACACATAACTCAATATTCTACATGGGCAAAATTATGGATAGTGGATAGTAAAACTTATCTATAAAGCAATTTGCATTCAAACCACAAAAAACTTCACTGCTATTTCATCTTTCACCCAAATTTTCCCACGATATTGTCTCCTGCAGCTGTGCTTTGCTGCTGCATCCCTGCAGAAATATTGATCTTTTAAATAATTTTATGCATTAAAACAACCTTTCCATTCAAGCCTTGTCTACCAGTACCATCAGAAATACATAATTAATAATTACACAAGCAATCTACTCATCAAAATCACTTTATTTACTCGCGTCGTTCTAATTTATTCTACACATTATGTTTCCCTGAAAAACCAACAAAGAACAAAATTATAAACATTACTCAACGATTAAACCTGTTAAAAATGCATGTGGCACATTAAAATGCCCTATCTAATTTAATGCAGCCTAACGTAGTTATTTCCTGCAATAGGTTACTTTCGATTTTGAAGTGGTATTTAGATCTCGATTCAACAATGACGATCGTTTTCCTGACTTGCTTGACCATTTTTAAAAAGCATCAAGTTTAATTCAATTGCAAAGTTAAATTTAAAATAAGTAAACGCACACAATTTACATAAAGTACATTATGTTCCCTTCAAGACAAGTATGCATGCGCTTATAACTACGTATTTTATATTATCATAAACCTCAAACAAAGATTATCAAAAATTTCTTAGCCAAAATCCAGCATATTTTTAGCCACCACCACCGACACCACTATTCTTTCCATATTTCATGCGAAATTTTCTGTAAATCTTGAAAACTTGCCTCTTGTGTTTTTTTGCAGGGCTACTCCTCCTTTTCTCTATCTCTCCCTTCACTCCACTCAACTCCACTCTACACAGCTTTCGTTCTTCATCCCACATTTTACATCCCTTTTTTGTATGTAAGCATTGAGAAGAGAAAAGCCGTCTATTCTTTACGGGCTCATTTTTTCCTCTCTCTCTCTTTATGAAAAGGTCCATTTTCTTGCTCGTATCACATCGTATCGTAACTTAGACGAGGTCGTTAAGAAAGACTTGTGTGATGTGTGCTCCGCCACCATTACCAAGTACAACTACTAATATCACTAAACCAGCTCTCTGCCGCACCAGCTTTGAATCTTCTTCCAAGATAGAAAGCTACACATATCATTAAGCTTATTTCATACATCTCACATCTTACCCAATTCACATTACTTTTTTTCTCTCTCTTGCTGTACACAGATCCAACTCCAAGATAATATTACTGGTTATAAGGGTGGTACCCTTCATCCAAATGTCTATAGTAGTATCTCATCTCTCTTGCTACAGACTGCAGAGAGCAAAGGATTCCTCTTTTTTTGCATTAAACCAAGAGCATTAACATGCTTCGTATTTCATTTTTTTCTGGCTGGCTATATTCCTACTTGCATACGTAAGTTAACTTACTACTTGGTGGAAAGAGTAGTGGGATTCACACAACTCACATTTTCCCCATATCTTTTTATTCTTCTTCGTGTGCCACCACGACCACGATGATGCTGCCATTTGATAGTTTATTTTTATTCTTATTTTTAACATGATGCCTTTTTTTCTCTGCTGCATTACATACATTACTAACATTATTATTAAGAGTTCCATTTAAAATGAAAACTGGAGAGTTAATAACTTTTGGATGCAAAATAATATAACTTTGCTCTGCTCTGTTTTCCTCTTTTGGAATATTGGAATTGGAATAAAGCCACTGGTTGTTTGGCTGTGGAGCTTCCAAGAAAAAAAAGACATCTACTTTCTTGTATATATACAGCTTAATGAATAGAATGCCCTCCTTCAAATATTGCTACTACTGTTGATGTTGTTTTTTTGAATGATGGGATCAAAAATGAGGATAAAATTTTGTATTTTTTGGAAGGAATGGGTAATATTCTTCCAGTTTAATTTCCCATTTGACATTGCATATTGCCCCGAATTTCGGAAGAGTAAGAAAAGAATACTGTTATTACCATGTTCTAGCTCATAAAGAGCCATAATAAAGTATGCATGGATCATGAAGTGGATATATAATGCCCATTTTCTTCAAAAAGTTACATAAGTAGAAGATGACGTGATGTACGTAAGTATTCCCAGTGAACTCGATAGACAAAAAAGTAAGTAGGACCATGGTCGATGCGATGATGTCGTAAGTACTTCGTTTTCGTTGCGCTGCAGGAAAGAAGCATGCTGAAATGGAAAGGCGCATTTCTTGGCATAAAATTCACTGAAATAATACCTAACACTGTGAATTAATATTATTTTCCTATATCTTCTTTTTGGAGTTTATTGTAAGAGTACCAGATAAAAAAAATATATTTTTTGCATACATGGAAAATTGTAATTGTGGATTGGTTTTTTTCGTATGGTTTATAATACAATTTACTTGTTATGTGAAAAAAATACATTCGCCCATGATCTCCTGCTGATGCATCTCAAAAGTTTTCGTTTGGAACGAAAGCATGTTTTCATCTCAGGTTCTTAACCCTTTCTCTTCTCAAAATATAACAAATAAGAAAGACTCTTTTCTTCTTTTGGAAAAGGCGAGTTTTTCGCCAGCTTGAACTGTTTTCTTTTTTCTTTCTACTTTATCGATAGGCAGGTATCATTATCATGTTATGGCTTCTCATGGAATATGAACCATTATAAACATAAAACGATGGGAATTAGGGACGCATGGCATAATATATAACAAGTTAGAATAGTGATCCTCTTCTTGTACGCACCGCACCGGAGAAAGTTTACATACCCATATTTATATTTTCTTTGATCTTCTTTCCCCCCCCCTCACGTTAAACTTACCGTTTGCACACTTATACGTGAAATGTACGTACGTGTCATGTGCCGTAATTTCCCATGCTGTTATATAATCATGCCAAAAAGAAAACCTTGCCGTCTGGTTTAGAATAGTACCTAAATTTCCTCACAACAAAAATATTTGCATATTATCAATAGAGCGATGATAGTCCCAGATGGGCAGTCAGTCAGTCTCTACATTTCCCATGCTTTTAGTTACAAGGCTTCTTGTATGGTTTACTCTGAACTGAACGAAAATACGACGTGCGTACATAGTGAAAACTAGTACGTGGCGGATGTTGGCTGATATTCTATGAAAATGGTGAATGTGGTTTGGTGAGTAGCTCATCCTTGTGACTCATGCATAATAATTTTCCCTTGTGTTTGCTTTTCTTCCTTCCTCTTCCTCGCATCTTTCTTCTTTCTCTGTGTTGCTTTACTTACTTTATCTCTTGGTTGTTTGTTTGTTTGCGTAGAACGATAATATCCAATAGCCAATAAATATGTATGATAGGAGGGAAAATGGAGGAGAAAGGGTTAAGGTGCCCTACTTTAAGAGTCTCTGCACTCATGTTACATTCAAAAAATTTCCCATTCATTCTTAATTTTTCAATATCATCTTATGAATTACTGATTGGGGTAGGGGCATATGTATTTTTTGGTATGGAGAATGATTATTATGGTGTGCTTGTGGTCGTCAGTATAACGAGAAAATAGGAGGAGGAGATAGATGAGATCATGATCCTAGTCGTTTAATCGAAAAAGGAAGTCTATTGTTTTTGTTGACTTTTGTAATCGACGTCCTCTTGGTGTTTGTTTTATGGATGGATTATAAAAAAGGAATGAATAGCTTGGTTAGGAATGGAATAGCGAAAAAAGTAAGGGAAAATTAAGTTTTTATGGGAATTCACATCGGATCGTTTTATTTCAATTGTGGTTTACGTTTTATTCAAGTAAAATGGAGCCGATTTGATCATATGAAATATAAACGTTGCAAGATTGCTTTGCGGTAATGAAAATGATACGTAATTGTATTTTTAGCGCTAGCAGATAAATGTTTTATTATACAGATGCATAAAGATGCAGATGGTTATTCCGGATATTAATACACCTTAAATCGCTTTTATCATGTCGTTTTTATAGATTATTCATTTGTGTAATTAATTTGAAAACAAACATCACAATATTTCTTTTTTACAATTAACTTTTTTAGCTTTATTGATATCATTTAGGATTTAGGACATTCATTATGTACACCTTACTCAGAAAAACGTACAGTTATATTATAGCTTTATTTACATAATAATTTTACGCGATTATAAATATGGAACTGGAAGTTAGTGGTACAAACTAATGTGGTTGCACTAAATCAAACTTATAACAGGAATTTAATATATTTTTTGTCCGAAATTATTTCTCATCATTACATCTAACAAATAATTACGAACTTAATCTGATATAAAGAAGTATTATGCACAGCTAAAACATAATTTTCTAAGTGTTGTTCTCGCACTAATATAAGCGAACAAACCAAAAACCTTGGGACACTGATCATTAGTTTCCTAACGGTTTTATTTTTCTCCACATTCCCCAATCTGTGAAATAAATGGTAACCAAGTTTGATATAAAACCTAGTTCTCGGTTTAAAATGAACCTAAAAATATGCGTGTTGTGTTAAGATTTATGTATTTAAAATAGATTAAGACAATCTCTAGACATAGAAAAGACATTACATTGATGTTTTATATTACTGTCAAATATACTTACTTTACTACTTATGCATACGTGTTCGTTACGAATCCTATTCTCAAGACATTTATTTTAAAATTAAAATGACACCGGAGTTTGAATTCTATTTACATGTACATACGTCGATAGATAAATAGAGTTAAAATTAAGTTATACAGTTTTATCAATATTTGGAAAGCTTGAAATGCTGATAAATCCCTCCATCCGTATTTTTTATCTATTTAATTAGACATGTATAAGTATGTATGTATAAGATTGTAACAAAGGAAAACAATAGCTTAAGCAGCAAATAGTTTTTTTTACAGTGTATTGTTGTAGTAAACTGTGTACTTGTATTTAAGAATAGTAAGCACGTTGACAGTACCGTATACAAAGATATATTTTATTGTACCTTACTTAAGTAATTTACAGATTCTTATAAAGTTACTTATGTTACCCTATCGTTATTTAAAGTGAAATTAAAACTAAATACTTCTACGCACACGCTTTTATCATTAAAGTTAATTTGTTGATTAAATTTAGTACTTGGACAGATTTACAGAAATGTGTTTGTTCATTTTATACAACAAATATATATTGTACTTCATTTTAGTTGTATACACGCTAAATATTAAAGTTACTTCATTACCTATGTATATTTTTATAAAAAACTTCACGCTGTCACGCATTCTATTTCACTACACTTTCAAAAGCTAGATAAAGTATTCTTCTTACACGAAGGGGCTATATAAATACATAACACAGCTATATGTATACATAGATTACATAATACCATTTATATATGCTACTATTTTAAAAGCCCAAGGTGTTTCTAAAACAAGCAAATATATTTCCAGTATTAGGAAAACTCTTAAATTGATTTAGCAAAAGGGTTGTAGTTTCTTTTTACATTCTTACCTGCAGCTAAAAAGCTATAAAATACACGTGTTTACAACTATGTACTTAATTAAGTCTAAGTACTTGAATTACAACTACGCATACCATTTAAAAATCGTGTGCTTCATGCTTCAACGCGTAGTGGTATATTTTTAAAACAAGATTAAAGCCAGCATATTAGTTTCCTGTTTGCTTTATTCATGTCACCAATTTTTTTTTACCGTTAGTCTTATTTGCGTTTATTAATGAGTACAGTTTTCTTTGCATCTATTGTTTTTGTATACCGTAACTTAACAGAAATGTTAACTTATTCAAAACTTTGGAAATAATGGCTCTTGTCAGTCATGCCATGTATTTACCGAATCCAATCTCACTCAACCAAAAGCCATACAGCAAATATTCTATGCTAAATATATACATTTCTGTTCAATATTCAATTCGATTTATGAACCTGTGGACAATTTTTAGAATGTTTGAAGTTTGAATACTTGGGACAACGCTGTTAATCAGCAAAGACTATTAATCTTTTATCTTATTAACTGACTTGCCGATAGCCGATAAGTACCCAGAACCTGTGGTTAAACTAAAATTACCGAATGGGTGTAGATGCTTTAATGTACACTTAAATTTACAATTTTATTATTTTGCACAAAAGTAGTATAAAAATTTGTATTTACAATGTATGCTATGTAGCATTCGTCAATGCCGTATTTATGTACACGCAAGCCCACTAGCCCACACAAATGCATACATTTTGAAAGAAATCGAAAAACTTTATAGTCAGTAATCATTATACATTTCATTAAATTACATTAACTCTGCCGTTTTTTTTCTCTGTTATTTTTCTTAAAGGGTAAGAAAATGGTGGTTTACCCTTTTGTTTTTCAAATCTATCCAAATTCGATATCATTATCTATGTGTATGTATGCAATATCAGTAACTAATCAATATAATTATTTTGTTGTAAACAACTTCGGCATTTTTCACATTTCATCATTGTCATCATCCCAGGAATATTTTTTCGACATCATGATCACTACCATCTTTTTATAGAGCTCATCACCCATTTATCTTGAGAGTAAAGTTTGGTGAAAGCTCACAATGAGATTCAAACAAAACACATAACATTCTATTTTGCTTTTAGCTTAAAATATCTATCTTTTTTGCTTTTATATCGCTTTGTTAATTTACTTTTGTTATTTATTAAAATGATGATGCATTTTTACTATTTGTCTGTCTTGTCTTGATATCCACTAACTGAAAAAAAAGATCTAATCTTTTGTTTCGGTCACCCAGTCGTTCAAAATGGCTTGGTAGCGAGTAGCGAGACGCTTTTTATACTTTTCTTTGTTCTCTGTCTCGAAAGGAATCAGTTCAAGGCCTGCAGTACAGATTTCTGGTTGACTGTGATCCAATCAAAGTCATCTTGAGAGGTTTTATCACGTTTTCTACTTACACAACAGATCCAAATAGAGTAGCAGCTTTCACCAAACTGATTTGCTTTTGGTTTGGTGCAAGTATGGCATGGCAGACAGATTTGTTCATAGCTCAGTCGGTCGGTCGGTCGGACGTCATGTTTACAAATAAAATGAATTACTTTTTTATCTCTGTGACTTGGCCTTCTTTTACTTCCTTTTCGCTCGAACAAAACAGAGTCAATAAAGACAAGTGATTAAATATATTTTTTATCTGGAAAGTTTGTAAGAGAGATTTTGCTTCTCTCTGTCTGGTTGGTTAGTAGATTTTCTTTTTGAAGGGATGGGATGATGTGATGAAAATGATTATGATGACTGGTTGTTTATTGAAAACAGGTTACTTTTATTTGTTATCTCAACCGGAACCCTATAGAAGATTTGTTATTTGTTCTCCTTTTCTTTTGTGGGCTAATAATCCTTTCCCTGTTGTCTTTGCGGTTGTGTCTCTGTCAGCACCGTCTATGTCACTTTTACAAAATACGAGACCACAAGTTGTTGAGTTGGCTTTTACTGATAAAGATGATGACGTTGATGATAATAGATTTATTCTTTTAATTATTTTGTTGTTTGATTTGATAAAAACTCGGTCATTGCTCAAAATGTGACTGATGATGGTAGAGGATAACTCTGGTGAGGAATAGAGAACTTGAAAAATGGCCACCAAGAGTACTGGAAGTATAGAGGGAGCTTGAGAAAAGATTGTGGATAGAGTTCCGGACTGCATTGCTGCTTGTTTTTCACCTAAAAAAGAAAGAAGAAAATAAATGGTTAAATTATTAATTATATTGGTCATCCTCATGATTGCAAATTGCAAATAATATCGATTTTATCTACATGCATTGTATGGCAATTATCATTACATGAGCCCCCATATGAGTTTGTCAAGAAAAAATACTGAAAAACATTTCCGTTTCCTTTTCTCTGCATTTTGTTTTCCAAGAAGTAATTGCTTTAACCCTTTTTTCTTTGCTAGTAAAGCCATTGTACCATGAATCTATTAGGTTTGTTGACTAGATCGTTTTCTCAAATAGTTATAAGATAAGTATACATTGTATGCACATGAAAAAAAATCTTCCTGGTAGTGGTTCAGGGATTATCATCATTGTCCTTCTTTTTGTCATTGTGCTACTATTATTATGTGCCCTTTTCTTATGTTATGTTTGCCTTTGCCTTGTGCTATTTATGTTCAATGCTGTTTCTTTTCTTCGACAACAATAATGATTATAGAGAAAATAGAAGATAAAAATATTTTTGGGAAAGAAGACGACCTGTTTTCTCCACTTTCTCCTTTCAATAATTTCTCCAGTAGCATTGCAGTTTGATAGAGAGGGAGAAAAGTACATAAGATACAGAAAGAGGAAAAGCACACAGGAAAAAAAGTAATTTCTTGTGGAGCGTGATAAATCTCTCATCTTTTCCCATACACACCAGCACCACCACCACCGCCATCATAACAAAGTATATAAAAAACCGCGTTCGCTCGCATTCATTTCATAAGATGTCTTAAGAACTGGTGAACTGAATATATACACCAAAATAGGATTCTCGGTCGGTCGAATGTCGGTTAATAGAAATAGGTACCTAATCCAAACATGACGCTGCTACCACTACCACTGCAATTCTTAAGATGTTAGGTACTGTGTACCATTCTTTTTATGATTTCCTCTTTTGTGGTTTGGTTTACTAACAATATTTTCTCAGATGATGCCTCCTTGCCTTCTTCGTCTTTCTTTTTTTTGGAGGAAAATGAAAAATACTACTGACTAGGCCTGAGCTGAGCCGACGAGAGTCCCTTTATGACTGCTGTGTTGTGTGGTTTGGTTTCTCTTCAGTTTTGTTCCCATATTACTTGTTATATTGGCATAATCATCGTGATCATCAACATCATCACTATCATCTTTGTTGTTCCCACGACCCATACACTGTATAATAAAAAGGTATGCATGTACTTCCTATTTTTCTTGGTTACTTTGCAATCATCGTCATCTTCATTCGATTCTGAACTAAACTAAACAGAAGAAGAGAATGGCACACAGCAACAAAATCAAAAGAGATGCTATTTGAGAGAGAGAGAGAGATACAATGATAAAAAGAAAGAAACCCTTTTTATCGGCAAACAAACAAGCTCTGGGAATACTACCACCACCACTCCGACTCAACTAACAAGAGTATAAGTAGAAGAATTTTCTTGTGTGCACTTTTTATTTCTTTGTAGCATTAAAAAGGTAAAAAATAAGATACTTGCATGTGTACTTTTGTGTATACATATTTATATCCGATACACAAAAAGATGTCTGTTTTTTTTGAGACTCGACTGGGAGAATTTTACGCAAAAAAGAAAACGAACGCAACAAATTCAAAAGAAGTGTATACATGTATAAAACATGCGATATAATAAAAATAATGCTAAAAATAGGTCACGTCCAAACCAGGTAGGTATACCACCACCACCGCACCGCCACGATTGACTTTCTTTACATGTTACAAGAGACGCACACACGAGACGACACCAACCAAAACCACCTTTCAAAATTCTTTCCTACATTTTGAATGGAAAGTAGATCAAACCAACCACAAAAGCTTATAGACAAGTATAAGGTTATATTTTCTTGAAAGTGTGTAAAAAGTGTCGTTTCTTTAGAGTGAGAGAGATGAGAAAGTTGTCTAAAGAAAGAAATGAGGAAAGGAAGAGAAAATTGTGCAAAAGTGCAGTTTGGAGGATCACAGGCACTCAAAAAAACCACCAAAGTCATAGACTCACACAAGCACAGTATCGTCCAAGGTCTTATTCTCATTGTATTAAAAAATTGTCCAAGTCCAAAGTCCCACGTACACGCGTTCCTCAGGAACGAATCATGTGAAAAAGGATGGATTGTTTTTGATAGAGTAATGATATGATACAAAAAGATGTCGGGCTCGGTTGGAGTATATGAAAAATATGTGAGTAAAGTAGTAGTAATAAAAAACGTGTGTTTTGTGTTGTTCCACTTGAAAAATCACACGAAGAAAAAAAACGCAACAAAACAGAAGATGGAGAAAATTCTCTCTTGGTTTATTTTAGAGGTATCCCTTTAGAATACACACACGCGTGTGTAAATACATGGCCGGATTCCTGATGTTTAAGTAGCGTGACAAAAAATTGTCGTTTTCAGTCAGAGAGCTTCTTGAGTATTTGTTACTTTTTTCTCATCGGCATGATCATCATGATCAACTCGTCCATTTCCCAAGTAGATCATATTATGTATCTGTTATCCATACAGATATTATATAACCACAGTGGCAATGGCAGTATTCTAACCTCATATTTTTGTTTACTTTTTTTCTTCAAAATTGGCAGTGTTATATTTTTTGAAAGATCATATTTACTTTGACTAGTATACCTACATATATTCCATAAATATGTATAGGTATGTGTTATGTGTTGTTACATAAGAGCTTGCGTTTGAAAGAATCAAGTGGGGAAATGAAGCGACACCCTTGTGACTTGTTGTTATGCTTGTGTGACATGAAAACGAGATTCGAAAACATGATTGTATTTTTTGCTCATATCATCATCATTGTCACCAAAAAGCAAATAAGTTTTTTTTAAAGGAAACACCTTTTTAAGCCATCCATCCAAAACCACCCCCATCACCATCTCCCCTACACCCTACTCCATCGTCTAGAAAAAGTAATAAAACGGCTTTCCCTGATGTCCATAATAATAGCTAAACCGACTAAAAAAGGAGAAAAGCATCTCTGGTGATATTTTTGGATGGTTTTTGGATTAGGTCAAAAAGGTAAAGAAAAAAATACAAAACATGTTTGTTGCATTACGACGAGGGATCACATTTTGAAAATTCCCAACCACAGCTTCCGGTGCCCTACAAAATAAACAGGCTGCCAAAACTAACAAGCCAAGAAAAGAAAACCGGGTCGAGGCTCGGGATAAAAAAAAACCTCATGTCTTCAACTTATCATATTATCATGCATTTAATGGGAAAATCCAGTTGCAAAAAATTGTTAAGATTTTCTTTTCTTATTTCTTCCTCCGCCAAGCAAAAAAATGTTTTCTGTGTTAAATGATGAGATCAGTCGTTTTCTGACTTGACTTGGCAAGACAAAAAAACGGGACTGGGGTACTCAGAGTTGTTATAATATTTCCCGGGTGAAGGATCCCAAAGAACCTAGTAAACTACATAATAATATTTTTATCTGGACACTCAAGACAGGATGAGGACAGACGATGAGTGAGTGAAGTTAAAAAAAGTTGAGTGCATTCTCTATACCAAATAGATAGACAGTACTCCAGTTCTGGTGGAAAAGGGGTAATAAATGAAAGCATTTTCAGACAAGACGAGACCCTTTCTCCGTGTATTTGTGTATCTTGTTTGTTAGTTAGGGCGATGATGGTGATGATAAGACGAGAAAAAGGACAAAATGCTTTGGAGGACAAACCAATCCAAACCAGGAAAAAAGAAGATAGATAGGCCATCGGCCATCCCGACAACAACACAAGAGACCAAACAAGGCCACAATGCCAAACATATTACCTATTGCCTTCCTTCTTGTCGTGTGGTCAATTCGTTCAAGCGGAAACTGGCAATTTTTCATTTTTTCGTATTACTTTCTCTCTGCTTTTCTTGGTGCTGTTGACTAGTCGAGAAGAAAAGTTGAAGATAATACATGATACATAGTTAGTAGTATCATCGGTAAAAATGTATAGTAAAGTAGTAAATAAATGACTTCAATAAAAAAATGCAATACCAGAATCGTATAGAGAATAGAGATAGCCAAATTGCATCGATATCATATTTGATAAGATCAGGAAATGGAGGGAGAAAGGTAGGTAATCTCAGTGGCATTCAGTAATAAAAGTACTTGTAAAAAGTAAAACATTAGTATATTGTGGGTTGCAGTTGCAGTCAGTACATACATTTGACTCAAGGCTTGTGTAGCTTAAAAGTATGAGTTGAAAATATAATGTAACCTTTTTAGTGCTTACTAGCGATTCGAGATTTTTAAAACATTTTTTGAGAATTTTATTGATTGTTGAAGTTTCAAGTCAAGTACGCGTTTGTAGATTTCTATAAATAAAATCTTCAGACACTTCTCAACTATACTCTCGAACTAGGGTCCCATCTCTTCGACATAATAATTATGAAAGTTTAACCTGAAGCGAAATTGGCGTCGAAATACACAAATAGGTTGCATTTTTTTGAAGGCCATTTTTTGAATATTATCAAGATTATCGCTTTGCCACTTTTAAAGCGCATCGAATCTCTAAAGTGATTGCGGGGTATTTTCCCAATTTTGCATAACGTGTTTTTGCCAAAAGTCTGCACACAATTTGCACTGAGCAGGACTTTCGTAAAAAAAATACATTCAGAAATTCATAGATCGAGCATCTTTGATGATTTTTTCATGACCTCTATTAATTATGTGAACTGAATCAATATGGCTTCACCAATCAGAAAATTTCGCTATCCTGTTGGAGTTATTCCTGGGAATGTAGAGCACTTTGCAGGCAACTCCCATGAGTCAAATAGGGGTTAGAATGAAATACTTATTTGTAAAATGAAAAAAAAGCTTTAATTATATATTAAAATGTACTTTATATTTCTAATTAGATGCAAGTGGGCTGCATCATGTTTTTGAAGTAACTATTCCCATTATTATGGGAGTTTTTGTCATTTTATTCTTCTTGTTTACTACACTCTACTTGGGCTTCTCTCTTATAAAACTTTACTACTCGGATACTCTCAAGCCATATAAAAGTAACATTGTCATTAACCTTATCTTAATAATGCTCCATATAGCTTTAAATTATTTTTATTACTTTTCTGGAATGTGCTTAATTGCAGCCAAAACTCTTAAATCGCTGGGAAAACATCGCCACTATTACGTTGGAGGTGAGTCAGTTAGCTACATAACTGAAGGCACACGAAAAAGTAGTTCGTCAATGTCAAAAGTAAAATCAAAGTCTGGACGTTTTTGGGACAGCAGCAAGCAAGCTACTTCCGCCGCATCAACAGCACGCAGATCCGAAGTTATACTAAAACCTGGAGAAACCGCACCTGATTTTATACTACTTCCCCGTGATCTTCCAGTGCTTAGTAGATTCCCATCTGGAAAGGGCATGCAAAAATTTTATGTTGGCTCCTCCACCGATACCAGCAAAGGAATGAGTACTAGTGGCTTGCTCACAAATAGAAAGGGACATCCTTGGGAATGGGATCAGGAATGGTATCCAAAAAGTTCAATGAATAGGTCGGAACATAGGAAATCTCTGGACATGTTACGAACAACTCATAGTCAGCTTCAAATGAAAACTGTTTCAAGTTTCCCAAAAGAACTTGCTCGATCCGATGTTTCAATGCCTGAGTTAAATGGTGATGGAGAAGTGGAAAGGCAGGCTGAATCTGAGCCATTGCCAGTACCAATAGCTGTGGTGACTGAACCAACTCCTGACATTTCAGAACAAAGTGTGCCTCCACCAATGTCAGCATCTGAGCCAATTAATCTACAGCAGATACCAATGCCATCAAATGCAAATAGTGGACAAGGACAGACATTGGAACGAAGTTTCTCTACAAGTCAAAGTAGAATGTCTGCAGCAGTTGCAAAGCTTTTGGCAGTTTCACGGGGAATTCAAACCTCGTCAATAACTTCACGTGGAATGACAAATAGAACGCATTCACGTGGCACTCCAAAGAAAACACCTTCACGGGGAATCTCGAATAAAATGCTTCCACGTGGAATGTTAAATAGAACGCCTTCACGTGGAATGTCAAGCAGAACACCTTCATATGGAATCCCAACCAAAACATCTGATGGGATTAAGCCTGCTGAACCAATACCACCCCCAGCACCTGAAGTTAATTCTGCTGAACCAATGCCAGGTTTCCCTGCATTTCAAGGGGAAGCCACCCCTGCAGCTTCAAAAGATATATATATCAATGAACTTGTGTCATCCACATCCACAGAAGAAATGTCAACTGATAGAGCTGGAACGCTAGAATCAAGCCAAGTTGTCAGCTCACAGCCAAGTCAAATAGTGGGAAGGGAACCGTTTTATCCAGCACCTAAATCTCAACAGCGTCTGGGTTGGGGAGGACGACCTCAGGCTACAATTGAAAGAGAAAATATGACACAAGAACGCAGAACTCCCCGTCCGTATTCTCCTTGGGACCCAGTTGAAAGAAGCAGAGGGCCCCCTAAGAAAACCAGGACAATCAAACCAAGAAAGCATAAAAAGAGAAGAAGTAGAGGAAAACGCGCAATGCAGTATCTCCCTACCATCACCACCGAAGGTACCGAAGAAACTCAGGAGGGAACTACAACTGAAGGAAATACACAATCATTGCAAGATGGCAATAAAGCAGAAATTGGACCAGGTACCGAGGAACCTCCACCTCAACTTACTCCCCTTAAATTTAGTAAACAACCGCAACCTCATCAGCGACTTCCGATTTCGGAGCGTGAATCCCGACCTTTAACTCCCAGTAGGGCAGAATTATATAGCCGTTATACATTTAAACTTGATCATGATAGAGTATCGTCGAAGGCTTTTACAGCTATTCCAAAAGCTAAAAAACCTTGGGATAAGGGACTTCTTGTTGTTAGGAGTGGACCCCGCAGGAAGTCAAAGGACATTGAAGAAATTAAAGAAAAGAGGAAGAGCAATGAAGACGGAGGGGACAATCCTCCTCCTCTACATAAAAGATAAAGGGAAATGATTAGATTCATTAAAATAGTCATTAAGACTGATTTCATACTGAAAAATTTGACACATGTTAATAGTGTATAAGAGTTCAAATGAAATAAAGTTTTAAATGCACAAAAAATTGCCAAGGATTTGATACAATTGCTTCATTTGGAACAATAGCTTTTGAAGAAGTTGTCTGATAAGCATATAATTTATGACCGGACCAGCATTTAAAAATTTGCCAGGTGTTTGGTGTCGTGAAAAGTCAATTTGTTTTCCTAAAAATGACTTCCACCGAAAAAATCCCTGTATGCCCCATCCGACCCAAGCAAACAAGTGGACTCACAGACTACATTGAATCCAGTGGTTGCAGTGCACTCCTTACTGAAGCAGTTAAAAAGCTTTATGAAGTACCCAACAAACCTGAAAACCCTATTGAGTGGCTACGCCTATATTTTAAGTATGTTGCCGAAGATGTTGAAGCAGAGGCAGCAGCAGCCGCTTCAGATGATCTGAATGAAGAAACAGCAAGCACCAAAAATGGTTCAATAGATGCTTCCAGCATGGTATCCGACTTTACACATGACCCTTCCGAAACGGAGTTTATGCTGAAACGGGAACTGACTCAGATTGAAATGGAGCTCATATCCTGTTTTGAAGAGGAATCTCAAAACCAAGCAGTGATTGAAAACTTGGAAAGGGAAGTGAAGAATGTGACGTTGAGCTCAACTAAAAGCCAATTTCATGATGACTTCAGAAGATACTTGGATCATGGGGATGACTATCATTACAGAATTAAACCAGATCCGCTGTATCAACCTTCCAAAACTGATATGCTATTGGATGACGAGGGAGGTGATGGTCAAGGTCAACTAAGAGGCTCGCCAAGTGTGATGGGTGGTGGTAGACTTGGAAGGGAAAAATCATTGAAACCTAATGACTCATTTGTGGAGCTGTTATCTTTTGATCCTAATCAATGGATGGATGGATACACTTCAGCGAGACAAAGTAGATCAATTTGGAGATCGCCTGAGGAGCTGCAGAATATTTATGAGGATTATCCTCTTCTGTATTTTTCGGAAAGGCAGTGGAAATTGTCGGGGGATGTGGAGGAGGAGGAAGGGGAAGGGAAAGAGGATGAAACCGAGGTGGATGAACAAGAAGAAGAGGAGGAGGATGATACAACTTTGTTGAGTGAGTTGGAAAGTGTAGCGGGTGGAGGAGGAGGTAGCGGTACAGATAAAATGGGAGGGAAGGAAAGTGAATATGATGGAGGGAGTGAAGGAGGGGAATCGGATCAGTCTAAGTTAAAGGTTAAAACGCAACAGTCCCTTTATACGCCGAGGAGTGCTCATGATAAGGCACATAAGTCTAAAAGTAAAAAGAGTCGCCATCAAAACTAGGGCAAAGAAGCAGGAAGTATGATAGACATTTTTTAAAGTAGGAAAAAATATTTTAAAGGGAATAGGAATGTAATGTAATGAATGAAGCAGAATTCAAAATAAACGTATGATGTTATTTAAAGTAACTAAATACTTAATGGAAACAAAAATGATTAATGGATTGCCTTTTGAATTAAAGAAAAGAATTTGGTGAGATCAGCACGAGCACAAGTTCAAATTTAATTTTTATCATACCTATAATAATTTGTATGATTCGCATGCTTTTATTGATAAAGCTGCATATCACATAGCTTCTATGATCAAGTAGATAGCAGGGATGGATTCTGAATAAAATCAAACAAGCAACGTAGAAAGGATTGTAAGCATAATCTTTGATGCTAATTTTCGTTTTAAAACTCATCATCATTATCAGTGCAATGCAAGAAGCAGAACTGCACAGAACAACTTTGTTTCATTTAATAGTTTTCGTACTTTTAACTTTTATAATTGTATTGGTTCCACAAAAAAGTAGTCAAAATGAGTAGATTTCTGAGGAAAGACAGGAATAGCCTGATTTTCAAAAGTGTTTTATTTGCTCTGTTGAGTATCATTTTACCCCAATCATCATCATCGTACAATTTGGGATCGGGCTCTGCAGCTGTCAATGTCCACCGTGCAGGTATTTTTTACATACAATTTTAAAAAGAATTACATTTTAAAAACTGATTTTGATGTGCTTGTTCGTATTCATTTTTTACTGGGTATAGTCTATGTACCATTCTTCCTTTTCAATTCCTTATCATAGAATGCAAATCCTTCGTAAAAATATTTTTTTCTACGAACATGCAGGTAGTGGGAATGAAAAGGGTTAAAATGCATTTTTAGATTTTTTCTTGTAAACTTGCATTTTGTACTTACATTACATTGCGTTGGCTATATTTCTGTTGTCTATAATTAAGTTGTACTTACATGCATTAAAAAACAAGTAACCTTTACCTTTTTTAGCAGAAGTATATGCATGAAATGACCCATACTTTTTAACACAAAAACGAAAAAATGTGTGCCCCTTTTTTTAAATTATTTTTAACTTCGTTCAGGGTACCTTCCTTCATGCCTCCACCCAAGCTAAAAATATTTGACAATTGGTCGCGTCGCGTTGGTCGTAGTTCTCATCTCATCATATTCAAAAGTTGTATGCATGCATATTTCAGGTATAGATTTTCAGTAGTTAAAATATGGCTCGACTTCAAGTTTACATCTAAAAAATAATCATTCATTTGCAACTCCACTGTTGGCTCAACTAGATAGGTTTTCCATTCTCTTGGAATTTTTAAACTGATGCCTTGTGTACTTAGCTGTTTAAAAATTGTGTAGAATTTTACTTTTTAATATAATCCAGAGTAAATGGGTTTAGAAAAAATGAAGCATTTAAAATCACTAGAACAAAAATCAAGTATTTCTTCAGTTTTCTTTCTTTTGGTAATGTTTGAGTTGGTTAGTTCAAATATTGACTTGGACTTGCCTGACGTTACAGTTAGCTCGTCAGGAGGGTACACCTCGTCAGTAACAGATCAGAGTATGATCCAGATTTTTTTACACATCCCAAAAAAACCATTTCATATATTGTTTGATAATGTAGAATACAAATGCTAAATGAACCAAAAATATTCTAATTTACTTGCAGGCCCAACAGCGTCTTCAACAAATTTTGATCCTGCCTCCCTACAACTTCAAACCTGGGCTGCCCAACACTCCCAAAACAGTGCTGGGTTTGTGAGGAATGATCAAGGATGTCCTGTACCAAGCTTGACAGCATCTCAAGCTATAGGTGCGCGTGGTCAGGTTCTTTTACAGGATTTATTTTTGCTCAATAAATTGGCACAGTTCAACAGGGAACGAATTCCAGAGCGAGTAGTTCACGCCAAAGGTAAATGATAAAAATTAATTCTCAATTTTTTTTTACAAAGATGGCATACTTTTTGAATATTATATTTAAGTAAACAAAATGTGAAATATTTATATTTCATAGGTCACGGAGCATTCGGCTATTTTCGAGTGACCAACGACATTTCAACTCTGACCAAAGCAGACTTTCTGAATGGCATTGGAAAAGTTACCCCTGTACTTGTCCGTTTTTCCTCTGTTACTGACGAAAGTGGAACAAGCGATACTTCCCGTGGAGGAAGAGGCTTCGCCATAAAATTCTACACCAACGATGGCATTTTTGACTTGGTTGGAAATGGTATTGGAACATTTCCCATAAGAGACCCCATTCTTTTTAATGACGTCAATAAGTCCAGGGCACGCAACCCCAAAACCCATTGTGAAGATAATACCATGAGATGGGACTTTGGTGCCTTTCGCCCGGAAATAATTATGCATACTTTGGGGGTCTACTCTGACTTTGCAGCAAACAGCAGGATTCTGAACTGTTTTGGGGTGCATGCCTTCAAGTTTGTGAACAAGCAAGGTAAATTGATAAGTTAAATCATTATCATTTTGATAATAACTTAGTTTTCTAGAAAAACATTTTTCTTTTTTTTTAAATAGGGGCTGCCGTTTTCATCAAATTTAATATCATGAGTGTCCAGCCATTCAAGTGGTTCAATGCCACAGAAATTGATATTGTGGCGGGCATTGACCCAGACTATTCAACGAGAGACCTTTTCGATGCTATCGCTAACAAGCAGTATCCCAGATGGATTATGAAAATGCAGGTGATGACAGTAGAGCAAGCACTCAACTATCCCACAAACCCTTTTGACGTGACAAAGGTGTGGAGAAAGGAGGAGTTTCCAGAGATCACAGTGGGTGAGCTAGTTTTGGATAGGAATCCCGAAAATTATTTCAATGACATTGAGCAATCTGCTTTTGATCCAAGTCGATTGGTACCTGGAATTGAGCCCAGTCCTGATAGAATGTTTCATGCGAGGATGTTCTCATACCCAGACTCTCAAAGATATAGACTTGGTGTCAACTTTGCTCAGTTGGAGGTAAACCGTCCAAAGTTCCCTGTCAATAATTATGATCGAGATGGGTTAATGCGGGATAATCCAAATGGAGGCGGAGAACCTAATTACTTTCCTAACAGCTTTCATGGGCCTTTGGTAAATGGTTCAGTGGCGGAAAGCATTTTTCATGTGAAAGGAATCGTGGATAGATTTGATCCGGTGAATGATGTAGAAGACAACTTCAGGCTGGCAAGATTACTTTTGTACAAGGACTATACAAAGAATCAAAGGGACAGAGTGGCTCACAACTTGGCTGGATCTTTAGTACATGCTTTGCCGGAAATCAGGGAAAGGGCATTGGTCAACTTATTTTACAGGATTTCCCAAGATTTTGGGGATAATGTGCGCAAGTATTTGGATGAGGACGTGGCAAGGGAGGAAGTGGAACCTTTTCATAAGGACATGTAAAAAGACAAGGTCACAATTTTTGTCTGCTGATTTAAAACTCATTTGAGCAAGTATATGACTATAAGTAAGACTAGAACCTTGCTTCTTTCATGTAATTTGTTTACGCAATGCATTTTTATGTAATAAACATTTTTAATTGAGATCATCATTATTTTATAAATAATTTTTTGAATGAACCCAAAAGATGAATGGTCATTTCATAATAAAAAAATACAAACCGCATCGCATAGCATGAGTCAGCACTAACATCAACGAATCGTCAGTTATCATATCACAGTCATTAGTCATGTTGAACCGTGAAAAAACGCAAGCTGTAGAATTTTCTGAGGTCAGCACGTTCCTGAGCAACGTAAATGCACCCTTTAGCCAATATGGCTTGGGCTGCTGTGTGCAATGCGTCACCCAACAGGAAAAGTAACTACACCATAGAAACAAGTTTGAAACTTGTTGATTTTCCATTTTTTTGGGAAGTGCATTCATTTTCGAATTTTTCGCTCAGGTTGGAGGAGGATCTATGAAAAACTTTCATTACGTGATCGCTCGCTCATTTTTTTCCGCTCGTGTGACTGATTCTTGTCATCTGAAAATTTTTAACCACTCCTGACCCAACGAAGTGTAAATATTTTTCTTAATTAACTGTGTTCTTCCTGGATATAAAAGTTTATCAATATGGCTGTCGGAAACCCCAATCTTGTACCTGCTGGAGTTGGAATTCCTCCTGGGATGGTGCCAAAGATAGGACGTAATGGCAAGATGAAGAAGCGCTCGCATCCAGCCAACATGTACATCTTGTACTACCTGGAGCAGAAGAAAAACTATCGAGGACGGAACCTGACCTACCTCGCCAGGGATTGTGGACGAAGATGGAGGATGATGCCTGCGGTCCAGAAGGATAAGTACAAGCAGCAGTACTTGCAACTGAGAGCCCAGCAAGTTGCACAGCAGCAAGCTTGGGCCCAACAACAAGCGGCAGCGATGTTGGCAGCCCAGAACCAGATGGCTCAAGCCGTACAAATGCAGCAAGCGATGCAACAACAACAGCAAGCAGTTCAGGCCCCACAGATGGCTGTCGCCCCAGTTCAGGTTCCTCAGATGGCAGCTACTCCAGTTCAGGCTCCACAGATGGCTGCTACCCCAGTTCAGGTTCCTCAGGTGGCAGCTACTCCAGTTCAGGCTCCACAGATGGCTGCTACTCCAGTTCAGGCTCCACAGATGGCTGCTACCCCAGTTCAGGTTCCTCAGGTGGCTGCTACTCCAGTTCAGGCTCCACAGACGGTTGCTACCCCGGCTCCTCAGTTGGCTACCCAAGTCCAGGCCCCAGCTGCAGCAGCGGGATCTCCAGAGCCAAAGCCCTAGACGACAAGGAGGAAATCCCAGCACACTAAACCATTGCCTTTAAAGTGTCATAAGTAAGTCATACATCGGACCTAGTTTGTACAATGTACAATCAACTTGTCAAATTTTTAATGTGTCATTTTTATTTATGAAAAACTATTGAAATTAGTACTATTCTTCAACAATGTTATAAAAATGTTTAATGTTATACAAATCAATTCAAACTGTGTTTTCTTGTACTTTATTTTACTTTATAGTATAATTTTCTAAGTTCTAGATTAAGTACTTTAATTTTAAATTAAGTAAAATATTTATACTAGCATCATCGCATAACTATAAGGTTATCAATAAGAAATCGGCATTAGACTTTGAATTTTGAGGGGCATACAGCATTTTTTCATGCAATAGGTCAACTTTTCATATCATTGATGTCATCATTTTTTTCATTACTTGTCTTCATACTTTTGTAACACAACACAAGTACTTGAAAAAGGTACTGGTGGTGGTTGGGTGGCTTGAAAAAAGGCAAAATGGTACATACATCATTTTAAAAGGAACATGATCACATAGTCATCATCAGAGTTGAGATGAGATTCATGATGAATTTGTTAGTTTTGTATGTATTATGCATGTGAAGTTCGAAGTATAATCCAAACTTTTTATACCACCACCAACCACCCACGCAACGCAGTGGTAGAATGGTATATTATTATAGCTTTGTAGACACATGAAAGTCAGTCCCATGATCATCATCTATTTTACTTTATAAATACCAAGAACCAAAAAGAAGAAGAATGAATAATACTTTTCTTCTTTGAGAACAAGATACACAGTCAGTCATATTGAAGATACTTTTATTTTCTTTAGAAATACCACATGTCAAGAAGAAAAAGAGCAATAAAAACGTACACATCACATCATAGATCACATTAAAATACGCAGAGAAATGAAAGAGAGAACGACATATCTTCAAAAAGCTTTTCGTTTATCGTCGTTTTCTTGTTGTGTGCAATTTAATATGTTGAATGAATGCGCGTCACATGGAGCTGTTCCAAAGGAAAAAAGTCAATTTTTACAAGGGTGTCCTTCAGTCGTTGTGCCATTTTTAATGTTTTAAGCTATTTTACAATTTACAAATCTACACAGCGAAAAGGGTTTAAGATAAAGGATTTAAGTTGAGTTCATGGAGAACATATTGCTTGGTTTACAGAGAGAAGTTATAATTTAGCATCAATAAAAAATAAGAAGAATTGCGTATAAAGCTAGTTTACATACTTTTTGTCCTTTCATCGTCTTTTTCTCGGGACACTTGCCACGTACTAAAGTCAACTTGTTTTTAGTTAAGCAAATGAGTAAGAGGAATAGAATGAAACGAAGTGTCTTTTTTATTCTTCTCGAAAAAATTCATGGTCATTGCTTCTGTCTGTTATTTTGTAATATTCAGCTTTTTTCTAGCGTGCATTACCACCGCATAACCCCAAAGTTGAAAGTTTCTTCAAAGATTTTTTTCGTAGTTCTTCCGCTGTTTGGTTTGAGTTAGGACTATTTCATGGGATCAGCAAAAGTTCAAATATCAAAATATACGCATTTTTAGTTATTATTCTAATCCACCACCCTCTCACTTGACTCAACCAAGTTAAAATGGTGAATTCAAAAAGGGTTACGTTACAGAACACCAAATAAAGATGATCTTGCATTTTTTTAGAAACGTAACTACATTTTTTTCATAGAAAATTTGTGTTTTAAGTAAGTGTATATGATATTATGAAGTTTTATATGGTTGAGTGAATTGTAGCGCGCTTTCTCACAAAATGACAGAGATAAACGAAGAATTTCTTATGATTTCAACAGCAGCAAAAAATATACTTAAAAAATAAAAAAGCATAGAAAAAGTTCTTACTTTTTTGCTGGAATCGGTTCATTAACAAACAAGTGTAAAATCTTATGCATGAGTGGTGTTGGTGGTGTATATTATATGCATGCTCGGGTAATACTTTTGAATGGAATGTCATACAAGTTTGCTTTATGTGTGTGTCATGAATACCAAAGAAAAGTTTCATTTTTTTCTCACTTTCTTTCTTTGTTCGAGTCTCATTTTTTCAGTTAAACTACACAATAAATTGTACAAAAGCAGAGAAAAGGCAGCAGCAGCAACAACGATAATAAAAGTACTAAAGTATGTAGGCAGTTTGTAAAAAACGGTTATCTTCTTCTGCTGATGAAGCAGCTACAAAAACATGAGAGAGTTTTCAGCGTAGCCCTTCAGATATAAAGATGAACAACAGCAGTAGTGGAAAGCAAGAACAGGAACAAGAGAACTGGTATTGCATAATAATCAGTGAAAACAAAAATGGAAATGGGAAATGAATGAGTAGTGATATATTTTGATGTAAAGGAGGATAAGGAAAAGAAAATCAGATCAGCAGCAGCAGTATTGGAACATGGAGAAAAAAAGAAGAAATCAAATCAGAGAACATTTTCCCACGAAACGAAACTCGAAACACATCTGCTTTGTAGGCATGTCCCTTTTTCCTTTGCTTTTTTGTAACTTATTTGCTGTATTATTATTGTACACTCGTGTGTAAGCAAGGTCATCTCGTTGATCTGTGTTTGAGAGGATGGCACTTTTTTACTCCGTATAATCTGCTAGTGTAATGCATACAGGTCCTTTTTTATTCGTTTGAAGACGGAAACATTTTTTTCTTGGGATCAGTGTGTGGCTCGCCGTGAGAATAAAAAAGAGACCTTCATTTCTTCACTTGAGTAAACATAAAAGAATTGGTTCATGGATGCACGGTACAAACTTCAAACAAATTTGCATAGGGTATTACGATCTGAATAGGAAATCACGGCAATTTGCTATCCAATTCTGAGTATTTTGAATATGAAAATATAATTCATAACTTTTTAGACAGTCATGTCATGTTTAAACCAAGTCAGTAGCACAATACACAGCAGTAAGCCAATAGGTTTGTTTGGACATGGAATATTTTAGAAAAATATAAAGTTGGTATAAAAAAGGGGGAAATATTATTAGTAATATGTTTTGTGTGCGAGTGAGGGGATGACTGACGAGAATACTTTATCACGTCATATTCCCGATCAATTGTACCTGGAAATGGTTTAGCTGATGGAGAATTTGGTAGAGTGGTCGACTTCGACTAGACGTTAGCTTACAAATATGGATTGGATGAGGCAATAGGCAATATACGTGGGTATTGTATAATCAGATGAATAAAAAGTGCCCCCTTGGATATTAGCAGTGGTGGCGGTGGCGATGGTAGTGGTAGGTATTGATCGGCTCATCTAATTTTCCCAGAACTACCAACCATACGAGCAGAAAAAAAATGTGCGGAGAAGTTCGACATGTGTTATTAATGATTCATGAGCCAAGGGAATAATAATCATGAAACATGTTATGCATGCACATCACAAGATGAATATTATGATAATATGATGTATGTCTGATACCCGACCTGGGTATCAGTATCACCTGCTATACTGCTAAACTGTACATGCTTTTCAGTATTACTCCTTGACCTATATTTTTTCGGGGGTAGTTGGATGAATTATAATTTATTTAGTTTTATGGGCAAGTTAAGGTTTTTTTACATACCTTGTTCCAAAACGACGATTTTTACGTGAGCTGGATGAGCATTTTGAGGGGCACACAAATAGGTGCCGGAATCGGTCCTTACAGCCTTTTGAATAAGGAGACGGCTTACAGTTACTCCTTTACTCTTTTTCTCGGTTACCAAGCTCATTCCTCCACGAGCCCACTCAAAGTTGACAACCTGTGGAAAATGAAATAAAATATATACAATGAAAACAATAAAACATGTTATCTAAAGATTGTGGAAGAAAATGGAATGTGAAGTGAATTTGTGCCTTTTTTCGTCAGATCAGCATCAGCAGTTCTTTCTCTCAGCGCACATTTTATTGAGTGCTTGTCACATTAAAATAAATATAATAAAAAAAGATAAGACAATAAAAGTGTTGAGTTGGGTGAGTGTGAGTGGGATGGAATGGGACGGAGGAATGGGATACTGCTACTGAGTTTTTTTCGGATGGATGATGATGATGATGATGAAGAAGGATGGGTACATTGTGTTATGTCTACTTTCCCCAAAAAATTTGAAATTCTAAACACATGACCGCTTTTCTATTTTGTTGAAATGGAAGAAGAAAAAGGACAGGACAGGCAAATGGAAAAAAGAGAAGCGATAAGGGGAAAAAACATGCATCCGGAAGCAGTTATTTGACAGCTAAACAAACATGACCAGTGAAAGCAGACAAAAAAGGCAAACATGGCATGAAATGAATCAAAATCAATTTGATACTGTTGACTGTTTATAAATAAAGGAAAAGAAAGCCCAAGAACAAGTACAGACGTAGAGACCACATTTTCGAAAACATTATTTTGCTTTATTTTTGGGTTTAATAAAGCGTATCTTGTTTAGGTATTCAAGAATCAACTGAAAAATACAAGCATTGTGCTAGAGTGAAAAAAACGCTTTCTCCGCCAATTCTGTCAATGTCAATGCTTTTTTGTTTATATTGTTTATTGTGGTGTGTTTCGTAAGTAATTTGCCATTTCAATAAACAATGTATTTTATTTTGAGAATTGCTGATTTGTAGACATAACCCAGTGATTTAAAACGATTTTGTAAGGCTTCTTGTTGTGTTCGATAACTTTAAAAGGATGGTAGCACATTAAAGATGATAATCTGATGACAGATATGACAATAATTATATACGGTGTGATGTGATGTAACCTGATGATTATACATTATATAATATATATACTATGTATTCTATAGTTTTTAAGTTATTATGAAAATGCCAGCTTGCGTAAACCTTTTTTAATTCTAAAAAACTGAACTGAAAGCGAATTAGATTTTAACTCTTCTGTTCTTTTGTTTTATAACTTTTTTCTTACTTGAAATTAGTTAAAGCTAAACACTTCTGAAAAAGGAAGCCAAGTGTAATGCTCACATTTTGACGACGAAAAGGGTGCCCTTGGCAGAATTTACGTAGTGTACCCAAAGCCTACTCTATATTTGAATTACTTACACATATGTTAAACTCTTTCCTCATTTTACACCACTCACAAAAGTATAAAATTACGTATTACCTTTCACATACAGATAGATGAAAAGGTTGAATGAGTTTAATTACTTGCAAAGAAAAGATTCTCCTTAAACTTTGCAAAATCAGAAAAGCGTATAAACTTGTATCTGAAGGGCCCTGTGGTAAGGATAATGAAAGATAAACTACGTACATACTTTGCATGCAATATTCTTTATATGTATTGTATGTATATATTTTGTAACAATCTTTCACAAAAGTTGCTCATAATATTATTATTATGTATGATCATTCAGACATAAAACGTAACTCTAAAAACAATTTTCAACAGAGAACAGCTTACACACTGCTTGTGTTGATGATACTTCAATGACTTTAAAGAGTACTTAAAAGTAAAATAAGGAAACACAAAGTGCTTCACCGAACCAGTTAGAAGAATGGTATTGTCAGTTTACCGTAGAGATCTTTTTACGTCACCATTTTGAATTCATCTGCTGAAGAACACCACCAGCGGAGACCGAAAAACCTTTAAAAACTTTGTTTATTCATTGTCCTAATAACTTTACTTCTGTTTTAGAGGGTGTAATTCAATTCTAAGAAATCGAATGTTAAGATTTTTAGTAGAACGTCAGCAGTAAAACGTTTAAATACGTAATAAACTCCTTTTCGTAATATATGAATGTACATTTTGCCGCTTCCTACTTTCCCTTTTCCAGTTTAGATTAGGCGAATGATTGGCAGAATGTCTGCATAATTAAGTTCTTGAATGTATGCATGGACGAGTTACGTGATGTGACGAAGAGGTACACAAAAGAGATAAAATTTTGATTACATAGTTTGGGGACACATTAAGCTAAACTGTTCAAAGAAGAACATAATCTAAAAAGATCTTTTCGTTTAAAACTCTGAAATATTTTATAAGGGTAGTGGCCGCGGTCACTATCAACCACCCACTCATCATTTTGGCATTTTGGCTTTACGTAAGAAGCATCATAGGTACAAGAAACATGTAATTTTTGCTGCTACGTGCTACCCGTGTCGTACTGCTACGATGTCACGTTGTTTATAGAAAAAGGTTAAGGAATCTGCTGTCATGTCCATGTAAATTTGTCTCGTTTTGTAATAACTTGAGTGTCAACTAAGGCCACACATCATCAAGTTTTTAGCAAGAATCCCCAACAAAATTGCAAAAGAGTAGCAATTGAATATGCTTTAAGTTGGCACACGACAGACAACTAAAGGAGAATGTAGCAATAAATGACATCACACCAGCCAACCATGCATGTAACTTAATTATAAACCTCCCTGCCTCTTTAATCCTCATTGAGTTCATTGACATACATACCTAAATATATGGATTATCTGTAAATAAAAAAGGATTCTACTTCATAAGCTCTGTGGTTTTAATTGTTAGCTACAATATTCTCAATCAATGAAAAATCATGTTTCATTTCAACTTTTCAATTCGTTAGTTTCACTTGTTCTCTGTTTTGTTTTTCATTTTGTCTGTCTAGTCTGCTAACTTCATCCCCAAAATCCGGATTGATTATACATATTCATTATTTTCCTGTCGCGTCAACCCTTCCTGTTATGTACTCTAGTTTTCCATTTTTTTGGGTACAAAGTTTATAATTCTCTCAGACTTACAAAATTACATTTGTCTCTCTCATTTATTTTGCTTATTTGCCATTTAGTCTGCTCGTCTTTAAAAGGAATTCAATTCAGTAAATTGAAAATTCACTTACACAACTCCTACTGTCAATATACATTGTTAACAAAATGTACCAAAGTATTTTGTGTTGAGTAAGGCTTGTTTGCTAAATGCTCACATGCATGGTTTTAGTAAATTTAAATTATTTATGTGAAATGTAAGACAGAAACACAATTTTGAGTTGCAAAAATTATACTTGGCTTTGCTTTCTTTATTGCTATCATCCATCTATCAAAATGTACAAGCATATTGTACTGTTATATAAGAAGATCAAGTTTATAAAAATGTACTTATGTGTAAAGTAATTGCATACACTTCGGAGAATAAATGTACATATGTATGGTATATATGCAAATTCTTTTATTCAAACAACCTAGTAGCAAAGGCATGCTTTATTTATTCAAGTTTTGCATTTAAGAATACCTACTTCATATTTTAAGCCTTTAGTACAAAGTACAGTACAACTAACATACATGTAGCATTTCCTGTTTAAGCCAAATTTTCTCTGTTTTTCGAAATAAACTTGGTTGTCTCTTGTGAAATGTCGTTGTATTCCAGAAGATTATTTTAGTAAAGGCTACCTCATGTACCTACAACTGTTTGGTTTGGAACTACTGTTGATTTTCCCGGAGGAATTTCCCGGAATACCTTAACTACTCCACATTTTACTTATACTAAAGCGCACACTTACCACAAATAAGTTTTACAGGTGAAGCAAAGAGGAAATGACTAATTTGCGGCGAAACTGGTTCTACACTTAATCATCATGTGGCGGTCGTGGAAAATGTGGTCTTTATGAGAATATGTATGTGTATGTGTTTTTATTTGCACATTTTCATCTAGTGTCTAGGAACTACAAAAAGTTGCAGTTTTCTTATAAACATGCGTTTATCATCACACTATCACATGCAGTTGAGATTTGCAACTTGTAAAAAATGTATATGTGTTAGATAGTGGTTTACTTTTGTTTGTGAGTTTGGTGCTGAGTGCTTGATGCGATGCGCGGAAAAAGTACACTCAAAACCCAAAGAGCTCTTTTGTACTAATTCCATTCAAGTGGTTGTTTCGGTTTTCTGCAATAGTTTTTCAGTGTGTGGTGTGATGTGGTTTATCTGATACTTTGGTGATGATGATGGTATACTTTTTACTGCACAACTTTTAAAACAATTCGCAAATGTGCAAAATTACACAAGTAGAAAGTGAAACAAGATTGCTGCAAAAACGTGATATACTAGTTTACTTTCCTCGTTCATCTTTCTGCATTTGTGTTTTTGGTCTGAAAAACAAAATGATGACGATGTTGGTTACGATTAGCAGAAGAGAGCATCAGTACAAGTGGAAGAGTGCATTGTACTTTTGAAAATATGTCTCAAAATGAATTTCTCTTTCACTTCACAATTTCTTCATGTACGCTTATTATTGTGGTCATGCAGGCATTTATTCACGCACATATACCAGCTTGCAAACAAAAAGGAAGGAAACAAGCTCAAAAGATTTTTTAGCAGAGAGAAAGGCTAAATGTAGTGTACTAGGTGTATTATTATGAGGTCACGAGGTCAGCACGACATTAAAAGATGCTGCTGCTGCTGCTTTTCTTGGTGGTATGGCGTTTGGTAAAGACGAAGAATGAAAGAAATGCGGTAATTTATGAGAAAAGAGAAAGGAAAGAGATAAGGTAATCCGTATGCACGATATGTTGTATGTGGGTGGGTGGGAGAAGAGCAAGTCAGTGTGAAGCGAAACTATTTGTATGACGTGAGTGTGTTTACCACGAGACCATACCACCACGGAAGCAATATTACGACTCTAGAAAACTGCGTCTTGGAAAAGTAAATGGGAAAAAATATAAAAGTCAAGTTAAAGTGGTGGTTTTTGGTGGTGATGATAATGATGTGATGGGAAAGCGAGAATGTGTGAAGATGCGATACGGCAATGCACTATATAAAAAGCACCACTCAAGAAATAAAAAGACAAGAATAAAAGGGGTATTTTAAGTTCATATGTATGGGAATGCTGTTGTCGTTGTCATTACACTTTGTGCGTATTTTTTTCGGGTGTACTGACAATAAAGATAAAGTTTTTGCTGAATGAGTACAATTTTCTCGCCCACGAAGCTTGTCTTGTTTTTGGCGTGCCAATTTTAATCAAAAAAGGAGAGACGAAAAAGTAGTTGTTTTTGGTGTTTTTTGGAAATGTAAAATTCATTTTTAATTTTTGTTCTAGTCAAAATCAAATAAACCTTTTTCCTGGCAAAATTAAGTTGTATCAAAAACTGTAATCCTCTTAGGACAAAAAATAATAAATGATCTTAGAACTAACGAATTGCTTATGATTATTTTATAGTGGGTCATGCATTTGTAAATAGTCAATTTTCACGAATAAAAAACGACCTAAATTTCCTTTTAAAATTATCATGCATCATTCATCATCAACACCATCAGCAGCCGAGCCGCCATCAAGATCCATTTCTCTTTTGAGACAGTTTGCATTCTAAAATATACATTTAAAACTGCTCCCTTTATTTTTTTGTGCTCTTTCGTGTCCTCCATGCATTCCAAAGTAGACATTATAGCTGTATGCCTAAATACCCGATGATGATGATGACGATGGCGATGCCTGTACTATAAAGAAGATGACATTCTTTTTTAACTTTTGTCTCATGCTTCATGTCAAGTCATGTCCCACTTTCTTTTGTCTACTTTCCCGGCGGAAACGCGCAGAGAGACTTTCTTTGGAGGAGATCAGCAGCAGCAAGAATTCGCTTGGCTGATGATGAGATGGCTATGTTTTTCCTTTTGTATAACTTGACTTGTTTGATGAAGATGGTGATGCGAATGATGATGACTTGCTTGTTTCTTGTAATAACTGTGTCCCTTGCCTAGTTCCCGAGAAATTCTCTATTTTTTTCTGCGATGTGGATGTTCTTTTGACTTTACAGTGGGGATACGGAAAAGCGAGAGAAAGCATATTAATATACCTATTTACAATAAACTGCACGATTGCACTTTTGGGTAAACAAAACATGATCATCAACAACAAGGGACATCAGAGCATCAATACAAGAGCAACAAAGGGGTAGGCTAAAAAGCAAGATATCATTAAATATGTGTAACGGACACAATATGACTGCCATGCCATAGCCATCCCTATGTACTTTTTCAAAGCCCATCTCTGAAAGCCTTGTCGAGTATTACAGTCATGTTCTTTAGAAAACCTCGTTGGAGTAGTCAAGTAAGTCAGCAAGGCACTAAAAAGAGTTGCTTCCCTTTCTCTTGAGAGAGGAGTCAACAAAAAAGTGTATGCTCTTGTTGTATATGTGATGTCGTTGAAAAACGTTGGTGGTGGTGGTGGTGAGTTGACTATGGGTACTCATATGGCTTTTTCTTTGCAATTTTTTTTACCTACTTCTTCTTTGACTCTTAAGAAGAAGGAAACAGCAAAAACTAGTGTAGCCTCTGGAGAAAGCGCTAGTCTGACATCAAACAGGCGTGACCAGTGTGTCAATTATGTTCAGTGATGCCATATAGCTAGCACGCAAGCAAGCAAGCTTTCAATGCAAGAGAGTGGAGATGGAGAGCCTTTGCAAAAAAGGAAGATGAGAAAGTAGCAAAACAAGTTTGTGTTTGTAAAAGATGTTCTGAGAAAAATACAAGTGGAAAAAACGAAAGGAGCAGCAGTAGAGAGAAAGTACACGTAACATCAGGGCACCCGGTTTAAACTGTTCTCTGGTGACACACTAAAAAATAAATAAGATGTGTGTATGTGTATATGAAAGATGACCATGATGATACTAATGTGATACCATACTAGCATGCATGGGCTGGAGAAGAACCCAAAGAAGAAAAAAAGTTTTTGAAAGGAAAATATGAAAATTTTAGAACGCCATAGAAAATAAAGTAACACCCACAGACCAGACCAGATACATTTTTTGTATATGAAGAGAAGTGGTAGTGGCAGAGGCAGCGACATGCAAGCAAATAGTGTTTAGTGAAACGTAAAAATGAAACAAACTTTTTATGCGAGCAAAAAGGCACATAAGAAAATACATAAGTGGTGGAATAAGAGAGGGGCTATCAAGAATTGTATCTTCATTAATAACACATTTTATTATTTAAAAGGATAAAATTTTCAAAGAAAAAGTTTCTTTGTCTGGTCTGTGCGCTGCTTGTTGAGAGAGGGAAATTGGAGAAATGAAAGAGGAGTGGAGTTGAATGGAAATGGGATTAAATTTTGTGGGTCATAGTGTGAGCATCAGCATCGTACTAAAGCCACATTACTTCCACTTTACTTGGTATTAGCTGCTGCGAAAATTTGCAAAATAATATTATTTGCAAAAATGAATATATATTTTAGGGTTGTAAAACATAAAGAGTAAAAAATATTATCATCTCTGTTTATTTTGGTGCAGATGCAGACTATGGAATATTTTTTGACCACAAAAAAAGGAAATTCGAGAAAAATATATGAAAAGTAGAGTGAGATTTTCAACGGGAATAACAATAATAATCATGATAATTTCCCAAGAAAATTAGATTTTTCGTATGCAAATTAATTTGTGTAAAATAAAAGTGTAAAAGACAACAAAAGAGTATAAACTTACCCTGGAGTCATGTTTCCACAGAATGTGTTTGGGTGCATTGTCTGTGGCGTCCTCCACGACGCATGTCAAATTGATTGTGCTCCCAGCCTTGATAAAAAGTTCGAAGCCTCTTCCATTCAGTCCTTCTATTCGGGTTATGGGCTCTGTAATAAACAAAAATGAGATACATTTGAATATTTAGTTATGAATAAATTTTTATGTGAATTCAAGAGATTTTATAAAAAATTAGCACAGCTTGAAGCTAAAATGCACTTGACTTGACAGAAGCAAAAAATATATATGAATGAGGGCATCATCATGTTTAAAATTTACAATGTCATCTTTTCAGGACGACGATGTGTTCACGGAATTTTAAGTTGTTACTTTAAGCGTGTTGGAAAAGCTTAACATGAACGCATTGCTGTAATACCAGCTAATCATCATTAGTCTCTGGAGTTAATTTTGCTGGAAGCTTTTTTACATGATTGTTTGTAATAACTTTCCTTTTTAACAGAAGTGTAATTGTCCCAGTCCTTTTTTTGTAAATTAAGCAATTGTCAAGATTTCCATGTAGTTCATTTAAGACTAAAAATATAAGTGACGCCCGCGGTGAAAGTGAAAAGGAAACGTGTGACACACAGCTAGACATGCTGAATAATGAATAATTTACAGAGTACAACTTTTGGCTTTACTTTTATACGTTTTTTATATTCTTTTATTATTTAGGAGACGGAAATTATGATTACGCTTGTGAGAATAATTGTATAACATGAATACTGACACAGGCTGATGGTTAGTTATCCACACACTGAAGGATTTGCTTGCATTCGTTTTACTTGGGATTGTTAAACAGCTTGGAAATTTACGCATTTAAGAATGCATTAATGAGTAATTAGGTCATATTTTAAGAAAATTATATTTAAAAAAGAGCTCAAATGAAATCAGGACACATTTTAATTTTAAGGGAAACACATTTTGTACCAGAATACCCCCACTTAATAATGATGAAAGGGGGTCATTCATTTAAATATGTTTTTATATTCATAGTGATTTACCCAGGTGCAGTTATGTAACAGCTTATTTTTTGCATTTTTCATCGTAAAATGTTTCATAAAAATTAATAAACTTGTAAAATGAGTTTATTCCGCTATTCTTTTTTTCTGCGCTGTTTTTAGTGCACATGTGATTATCATGTGATGGCCACTCGGAGCACAGGGTCCGTGAAAAGTGGAAGGAAACTATTTAGACAAGCTTTCAACAAAAAAGTAGTTTTCACTTTTTTTGGCTTTTTACAAATTTTCTCTTTTTGTTGGAAGGAAAATTACTTTAAAAATGTTCATTTCCATTTTTTAAGGATGACATAGACTATGTCCTGCTTTTAATTTTCTCTGACTTCCTTTATTTAACACGTTTCTCTTAAGTTAGTAGACGAATTATTCGTGTTGATGTTTTTTTCTTCTTCCATTTTTTAGCATGTATGAATAATTACTCCGAGTTAACAAAACGTACTAATAAACGTGATAATGAATATGATGTTGATGATAATGATAATCAAAATGATAACAGACTTTTACTACCAACTGCCACGTCCGCCCGCCGCAATCAAGAGAAAAAAGTTGGTGCAGTTTAGGAGTTTTTTTCACTTGAGAAATATGCCAGTTTTTAAATAATAAACTAGAGAATATTCATATTTTTATGTTCTCCAAACATGACGGTGTGGAATATACATAAAGTCAACTTTTGCTCTCAATTTTCTTTCGTTTTCCAAAAAAAGTTGCTTGGATTTTTTTGTGAGCTGTTCCACTTATTTCAAATCTCTTTTATGATGATACAGAATAGACAACTTTGCCAAAAATGAGAGAAAGTTGGAACAGTTTTTTTAAAAGCAGTGCAAACATGTCTACAAAACAGTTTATGTGGAACCTACTAAGCTAGTTGTAAAAATGTGTGAAATATAATAATGTATTATTATTCTTATGCACCTCTCTGCAAAATGATGTGACACTATTTTTACCAAAAAAGAATCTCAAAATGCGGCATGGCGAACGACAAAGTCTGGATCAACTCACAAACATGAGAACACAAAACTTTTTATCTGAAGATGTGTGGAATGAAGTTGTCGTTGTCGTCACTTTTCCCTGTCGTGTGAAATTATGAACGAATCCTTTCAAGTTTCATATAGAAAATGTTTTGGTAGCACACTTTCCTGTAACTCTTAACTTTTTTGTAGTATTCAAGATGGCGACAATAAAATGGGATTTATTATGTAAATCAACTGACTTATGTATGTATATGTGCTAAACAAAATATGAATGAATGAATCCGGAATTTAAATTTGCAATGAAAATGACATTTCTAGGTATTCCTTTTGTACAGCTGAATAAACTACGCCACGCCGCAAAATCTGGAAAAGAGTTGTGCGAGAACTGTGGTAAATTACAGCAACCAATTTTCCCTGATTTCGTACAAATTCCTGGATTAAACTTTATGCTAGATGTAATAGAAAGCATAATGGAGGTAATCAGTGGAAAGCCAGACATGTAAGATGTAAGTAAACTACTTACTTGTGAAACAGCTAATGATTATTTTGTTTTGTTCGTTTCATAATTTTAGGATGAAGCAGAGGTAGTGCTTTCTTTAGCTGACTGTTACATGTAAACTTCCAAGCTACTACTCAATATTCAAAACTTGAAGACATTTTAGTATCATAATTTGGTTCAAAATGCACTCATAAGGTTTCGAGTAAATACAAACGACGATTCCAGTCAAACGGGAATTATCTTGCGTAATCCGCCATTAGCACAGTTTTGAAGGTAAGTAGTTAGTGTGGGTGGATATTTTATTCATTTGAAACAAGAACAAAGATGCAGTCACTAGGACAGAGCAGAGCCAAGGTGTTATATGGAATTCGGACGATAATGGATAAATTCTTTCTTCTTATTTGGTTAAAATTTATATGAAATACATACGAGAAAGGTAGTCGATTGCTTAAACATGGAGCTAATTATGGCCTGATTTCTTTTTACGGTGGTTATGTTATGATTCAGGACAACTCAGGTTATCTCAATGGTACTTCCGAAGTACTTCGTACTCTCCGCAAACATCCGTATACAGCAACTGATCTAGGTGGTTGGAAAATCATAAACTGTTGCAATAAGTACAAGACGCAGTTAAACTATTATATTTTCTGTAAATACTCGTTTTTTAGCCTATGGCTATGACATTGGAAAATATTTGAGTACATATTACAACTCAGAAAAAAGTGGAGTCCCTGAGAAAAAGACGCAGTTTGCTTGTTTATTTGACAACTTAGAACATGTACCTTTTTAGGCAAAAACTATGAAAAGGGAGCATTGCCAATGCCACGTCATTTTTTGTCAAAAATGGTCATATTTACACTTTCAACGTTGTTAGTAGTATGAAATGATATAATGTGCCTCCGTATTATTTTATTGCGGATTATTTAGAAAGTGTCACTGAAATGCTGTTAAGGTCCTTACCATTGTTGTCCTATTATTAAGTCCTGTACGTAACAAAAGTGACAACAATCTAAACTGTATCCACAATCCCAGAATACTGCATTCTGCAATAATCTTGTAATTTGAGATTGCAAAATATTTCGTGTCCAACAAGAACTATATCATGACATGAAAGCTTTCTTCACTAACTTATTCCTAACAAAATGTTGCAAATGCATGTATGAATACGAATGCAAAACTATTGTGAATTTTAATCTTGAAAATATCATCCATTGCTACATATTATGTAGTTTGTTACATACATAATCATGCCATTAGGAAAGAATGGTAAATGGAAATAAAACAGTAAACATTTAATGCACACGCTTATGCTATGCTGTTTGGTTGGTTTGGTATAGCTGAGGGTTGAGCTGTCACCATCACCATTTTACGAAAATGGATCTTTCCCAGCAGCAGTCCGTTTTATGATCAGCAGTAAATAAGAATATGACAAGCTATATATATCCAGAATTATTATTAGATTTTTTTTTCTTTTTCCTTGCAAAGTTAACTTATACGCTTTTTCACCAAGGTTTGATGACCGACCTCTACCCTGTCTTGTCAAATGGTGAACTGAATACATGGTGAGCCACCCTCGACGTGGCAAACCAGCATAACATGTGTACACGTAACAATCTCATTTTCTACAGTTTCCGTTAAGTCATTCAATGAAGTAATAATGGTACTGGCAATAATCATAGGAAAATGGAATGTATATAGTTTTTGACTTGACAATATTGCCCATTTCCATAAGAGAAAGAAGTGAAGAGAAATAAAAAAGCTGAAAAAGTGCACCAAAGGGAGAAAACACTTGTTTAAGTTGAGATGCAAAGCTGAAAATTTATTGGAAGCTTTGGGAATATGAATCCAATTTTTTGAGAGTTTTTTTTTTGAAAATGAAAACTCTTTTTTTGTTGGAACGGGCAAAACCATTTCCCTAACAAACAAACCTTTTTTAGTGCCAAAACGGAATCTCTTTCTAAAAAAGTCAAAAAGAAGTAAATAAAAATGCTGATAAATGCAGTAAATGTTACTTTGCTACTTTCACAACTGCTTTCTTTTTAAAATTGAGAAAATTCCAAATTTATTACATTTTTTCTTAGAGACCTTCCATGGAAAAAACTTGGAGAGACCCAAGTTTCAAGATTTCAGTACTGAGGATAGTACACACAGGCAAAAATAAAGTATAAAACGTGTATACATTATACGTAGTTTGCCTTGATGTTGGTAGTACTCATAACATAACAATAATAAAAACACATTTCATTTATGCGCATACATAACATTAACATTACACACACAGCCGTACATACACATACCATTTTTTACTTTCTCCATTTAAAAACGGAAAATCTGAATGAATGAATGAGATTTTTTAAAGGAAAGTTTATGTAACATGCAGTTTTCTTCGTTTAAGTAGAAGAAAAAAAATGAAAAGGTTTTTACGACTTTTCTTCAAGAGATTTACAATTTCCTCGGGAATGAATACTGCTACATTACATACGTGTTTGTTTATTTCCTTCTTCCGATCCGAGACAACATGAAAATTATTATGTAGTATTCACATGATCATCATCAACTTGTTTAGCATCAAGTGAATTTTTAAGAAAAATAAAAATCAGTTTCTGTTCATTTTCCCTTGAAAAAAATCCCTTCAAAAATGTTGTTGTACTTTTGTATATTGGGATAAAAATAGAATCTGACTGTTATGGGTATGCTCAGAAAAGTGAAAAATGCATGGGGTAATCCTATAAAGTTTTATGGTTTTGATTTGTTTCCTTTAAGATTGAATCGTAAGTTTTTATCTTGGAGTTATATTCACAATTAGAATCGAATACAGATCAGGTTAATGAGTGACTTATGATATTTTGCATTTGAGTATTTATTTTTGGTTGGATAATACTGTGAGATGTTTAAATGTTTTATTAAACCCCAGTGTCACATTAATTTATTTACTTTGCATAATTAATCGCCAATACTTTTTATACAAGCCTTAGAGTAAGATATTACATTGACAGATCCCTTGTCTAGCATTGATGCCTAGCTTGTTAACTTTATTGATAAAAAGCAAAACTAATGGTAATGAAAACTGACAAGAAGCAATCTCAAATACTAAGACTGCAGTTGAATTAGAATGCTACAACATCATGTTATGTTCCATGTGCATAAAACTGAAATAAGCCCACAAAACCATGCATGCCAAAGGACAGCATGCGCCCATCTCATATCCTCATCAAATTGTTTCAAACTGTGCAACTGCTGCACTTAACATTATTATCGTCATCATCACATGCAATATGTCTGGTTCGGTTTTTATCATCATCTTTAATCTCACATATCCCAACACATTGCTATACACCAAGCAAATTGAAAACAAAGCCAAAAGTCATCATTACGTAACTGCCCTGCCACTGCTGCTCTCTGATGCTAGTGCCAGCTCTCATTATCATCAAAGTGAGTGTGCAGCAGCAAAACGGAAAACAGAACAGCTTTTCACTAACCAACCAGATTTTCACTTTTTTCCTCCAGATCATCACGTGATAATGATGATAATTTGATGACACTACATGTTTTCCACTTTCACTTTTTCCGCTCTCACCATGACCCTTTTGTCTGCGATACATTATATAACAGCCACTGACAAGGCTTGCCTTGCAGCAAATTTTCATTTCATTAAATTACCACCCGTTTGATAAGGACCTTTGGCTCGTCCGTCGCGTCGTATGCTACTGCATCGTTTGCAGTAGGTACATTTTTTTCTCTATGTAAGTCACTAGGACTAGGCCACACATTCTAAAAAAAATCATCTAAATTTTTATTGCAACCAAAAAAATCCAGTCCATCCCTACCTATTTCCAAGCACAAGTTCCCCTTTCCTTCTAAAAAAATAAACAATGGAATGAAATAATAATAACCTACATTTTTGTTTCTTTTTTTATCCAAAGGAATCGCCTTCTACATCCTTTCCGGAAAAAATACTATATCCTGTGTATGTGGTCGTAGCCGAAAAAACGTAATTTTTATTGCATACTTATCTCCGTACTTTTAAAACCCACCACAAGCTTTTTACTTTAAAACGCAGCTTTTTTTCGGTATCTCCCATAATCAGGATAAGGAGAGAGATGAGAGAGATAACAAGAAAAAAAAACTATAGCAAGAAGATGTACTGTACGTGGTAGGTTTTACAAAATAAATAGGGTATTTTCATTTGCAATGGGATGTTTCCTTTTTTATATCCCCGAGAAAAAATCTGTGCTGCCTTTTTTGTCGGTCAAGTCTTCTTCAGGTCAATCTAATAAAGTAGGGAAGCGTTAATGGAGAGAGCAAAAAAAAGGCCCGTTTCCCTTGAATGGTTTCCAGTATCATCAACATGATCATGTAACAAACCATCCTGTTTGCTTCTTGTCGACTCAATCTCTATCTGCTTTGCACTAATGATATCATCATCAAGAGAAGTAAAAAAAGAGGAAAAGTGGAAAAAATCCCGGAACAAAAAATTAAGAAGCGAAGGAATGATATGATCATCATCAACAGCAGCCTTGTACTCTGTTACCAAACCAAACCACTAAGTAAAATTTTGGGGGTATATGAGATAAAATGTAGATATATTTTTAAGCAAAAGAACATCATTTTCCTTGGTTTTGTTGGGTGGAAAGTTTTACAATAAGAATAGCTGGTAATGATATGATACTGCTATGCCACAAGAGAGAATAACCATTAAAAGCTATAAAGCTGTTTTTTTTGGGTGTACGCTGCGTTCGGTGTACAATAGTTAACTAGAAGGAAGGAAGGAAAAAGGCAGGATTGGAGCAGTCTAATAATTATTTTCGTTTGGGTAAGCTGGGGTAAGCCAAGCGGTCATGATCGCCAGAATGAGATGTTCAACTTAGCTGAAGCTCCACAAGACGCATAGGTATAAAAGATCATCAGTGGGCAAAGCTAACCTTTTAATGTCAAAGCATAGTCGTTTTCTTAAGAGGAAAATGGCTTACAGGCTTTGTGAAGTGAAAGTCGTTCCCTTTTCTATTTTTCTTTTAAGAGGTTAAATTAAAAGACAAGTGTTTCATCTAATTACCCCTTTCCCTTTTGAGACTTTAATGTTTGGACAAGGCCATCTGATATTACGATACGACAAGACAAGGCCCTTGTGGAATCATCCAGAGAGATATACAAAATACTCTTATGCCTTGCCTTGCCACATGCCATGTTCCACCAAATAAGCCATGTATACAGCCTACTGTAGATTTACTTATCTTCATTGTTCATCTTTCTTTTGGTCTTATCAGAGAAAAGAAATTATCTGATGATGAGAAGATTGTTGTGTTCCTTTTCATTCTTCACTGGTCAAAATTGAGTGGATAAATGAATGTACGTCTACTTGAGACAAAAACAAGCAGGATACTTTCTCCCTAGCGTAAATTGCAATTTGAAATGTCCAAACAAATGTTACCTTTTAATTACACATTTGTTTTAAAACTAAATTTCCTGATATTTTTTTTCCAAGACAAGAAGGCACCCTGCGTTGCGTCCGTTTCTTGCTCTTTTGTTACCTCCACACCGGAAGTATAGAAGGTTTAATGAAAAAACCAAGTGGCGCGTTTTAACTCGAATGATTCAGAGGTCATCGCACTTTTTGTTTTCTCGGAGAAAAAGTGGGTAAAGCATCAAACAAAACAATGATGTCATTATTAACTATGATCACAATAGTTTTTTTATGCTGACTGGGAACATGGATATATATGTATGTTTTTGTATAGTGTGAATAGCTTCTTGGTATATATGAAGAGTGAAACTATTCTTTTGTGCAAACAGTGATGTAATTATGTTTTTCCGAAAGAGAAAAACATGACAGACACAGGACACAGTCACATGTGTCAGGACAAGCGGGTGGATCATTTCAGAGATCTCTGTCAAGTGTACTTCCACAGGAAAGGACACCATCTGTGCTACCGGTTAAAAGGAAATCGTGTGACCCGACCCAAAAGCTTGAAGAAAAAGAAGAGCTAGTTGACTCACTGACTAGAGGAAAAAGATTATGATTTGACTTTCAGTATATTTCAGTAAATACTCTTTTTATAGTATAAAGCATAGAGAATATTGTGGAATCTGATAAGTTTGTCAAGGAAAGCTTGTAAGAAACAGTCTGGCTCTTTTGGTGAAGCATAAAAGTCACCTTCATGGCTGATATGATGACAACTTGCCTTATGTTATTTCTTCAAACTAAACTCTCCACCGACACTATAGATCAAGTGACTCAAGTCTGCTGAAAAAACGCAACGAAAGAATAAAGTGTGGAGAAAATGGTTTAATAATACGAAGGAATCTATTTACTTTTGTGTAGGTCGTTTATTTATATAGTATAACTTGTAGGAACGGCATGATTCTTCTCCTTATTTGCAATATGCAAAAATAACTAAAATAGGTATAGGTATTTACATACATTTAATAAGCTAGGATTACAAACCATCACAGTAAAAATATTAGCGTAACGAGATGAGAAGTAAAGAGGAATATAAAATTGAAGGTTTTATATCAAACGCACTAGACCACACATAGGCAATAATAATATGAAAATTTCTCATCTGGTTGGAAAAATTAAGCTTATATGTATGAAGAGAACCGACCCGACCCTTTTTCATCAATCAACACCATACCAGCCTTAGTGCAAGAAAGAATGAAATTTTCTTTAATAAAGCATACTAATAAAAGGGTAGAGAGCAAAGGATTATCAGAAGTTTGTTGAGCTACACTTCCTGGTTACATTATAAGCAGACGTTTTGGAAAATTACTTGGTTTCTTAGGCTTGTGCACATTTATTATCAAAAATTTAGAGGCTGTATACATGTGTATATTATTACTTGTTATGATATTGCTATTTAATTTATATTATAACGAAATATATATAATAAGAAATAACAATCAAGATGAAATTAAGATTTTTTGGGAGAATTTTTTTGAATGGATGTATGTAATTTTTATACATTATGGAAACACAAATTAGTTCTACTGAAAAAAAGAAGAAAGAAAGTCGTATTAAATTTTTTTCTTTGCTTTACAAACATAAGCTTGTGTACAATCCTTTTTAAATGATAAACTTACTTTTTATTAGATCATGTTTCTAGTTAAGTCAACCCTTTTTCTAGTGCGTCATGATAGAATGTAGTATGCATATTCAATTATATTTTATTGGATTGGATATTATTATTATATTTTCAGTTCAGAAAAGCATGTTTTTTGCGTTTGTTTGTGGTATAGACTTTATGGTTTGTTATTTTGATTTGGGAGATGTGGTATTTTGAGAAAACGGAGCTGCCAGTCATCATCAAGGACCCTGCTTGCCTAGCACCAGGACAGTGATTTAGTTTTTCTTTTGTAGAAAAAATATACATAATGGTATTACAACTTATACTTGCTATGCATAAGGTATTTGAAATTGTGTATATTTTTATGATGATACTGTATACTAATATAACATTGGTATTTTGGCTTTATGTAAAATTAACAAGATTTTTCGTGTCTTCTTGCATTTTAAAGAAGCAAAATGCTTTGTTATGGTGGTGGTGGGAAAAGTACATACTAGATATGCAAATAGCAGATCTAAAATGTCAGATCAAACAGAGGGCTAGACACAGTACTAACAATACACTATAGTCTAGTTACCACCACGCACAAAAAAGACATTTTGTAACGGTGGTGGCTGTTGCAGTGGCCTAGTAAAAATGGCGGGAGCAGGGGCCTTAAGGGATAATATCTATTTTTTGACTGGTGTGTGTTTGCTCACTACATACAAAGTTGCTTTATAATATTCCACTCCATTTTTGTCAAAAAACTGAGATGGAGACAAAGACACAGAGACTATAATACTTGTTCATATTTTTTTGAGGGTATAATGCGTGTGGAGAACACGGGAAAAGATTAGTTGTGGTGTAGGTACCACTTTACATTGTTGCTTGGGTTTATACATAGTTTACATACATGATATTGTATGAATATAGTAGCCAATTTTATCTAATGTCTTAAGTTAATGGATAATCCTCGTGGGACTCGGCAGAATTGCTTCATCTTCTTTTATCCAACCTAACTATACCATACCACCGCCACCACCAAAGACAAAACACATTTTATATAAAAAAGTGATACCTTGTAGTATACATACCTCTGTTGTTCTTAGGAGAAAGTAGACTATGTGCATGTGTTCTTTCTGGGGGATGTTGGACTATTAATACCAGTTTCTCGGTGGTATCGCACGGGTCCCGTACTGTCCAATCAA